>MIQA02011043.1:0-13402 GCA_001887855.2 Sclerospora graminicola | reverse complement strand
AGTCGTTCGTTCCATATAAAACCAGACGACAATTCGGCAACCTCCACAGCTTCTATGAACACGTACGCCCACTGTTTGAAGGCCGCTCCAAGCCCGGGGTACACTTCAACTCCCGAAATTTTGGAACATCAACCTTGGTATTTTCATGCCCCCAGGCGGGCAATAATTTTGTGGAGCGTAGTTGCTTGTGCATTTGGTGCACCGGCATGTACTGCGCCACCTCTTTCTATGCCGTCTTCACCACTGAGGTCGTTTATCGTCATTCGCTGTCCAAACGGTCCGTACTTTTTAACCATTTCTCTGAACACACTTCCGCCCTCTGCCACAGGCGAGTCCTTTCTCGATCCCGGCGATGTGCTGGGGGCAGATGGCGTCGAACGCTCATCTTCCATCATTTCTACGCGTTCCTCAAGTTTTTTTACGTACTCCAGTAGCGCTGCCACATTGGCCACTGGCGCTTCTCCTTTATTTTCCTCCATGTATTCAAACGTGAAATCCACAAAAAAATGAAAAAATCAAAGCGTGATATTCCAGAATACGTGAATCTTCAACGTAATTCTCAAAGAACGAAAACTTAATGAGTTTTGACCTCTCAAATGTGGGACATTTCAAATGATTTCTGGTGTTAGCCAAAAAATCAGAAATTTCGAACTTGTAGCTTCTCAATGCGACCTTAGCCCCGTGAACCTTGGGCATAACCTGTGGAAATACTTACTGCTTACTTGTGCCTCACCAGTACCGAATAAGTGTTCTCTGGGAGCGTATGCGAGTGCGAGGTATACTGGTTTGCTAGTACCAGTATACCGAGGAGTGCTCAGGCCGAAGAGTCGTCTTGCGTTATTTAGAGTAAAATGAAAAGTGTATATAAAAGGAACCACTGTAATTTCGCCCAATGAATTTCAACTGTGTCTTATCACATTCAAATTCCTACACAGTCTACTTTAGCACATTGATGGATTCTATCGTGTACTCTAATCTAGGCGCTTTCTAGTTTCAAAATGCCAACCGATCAACATGAGTAAGCAGATAGTACGGTAGAGTCTACTTATCACTTTGCCACGATGTTCAGCAATCCGTGACCGCCTTGTTTTTTGGGCTGAACCAAAATCGCCTTGTGAATGTGTCGACCCTTCACGTGGCGCTGCACGGCGGGAGACGCTAATGCCAAATCCAATACGGCATCTGAGTCTCTAGCATCTAGCAGCGCTGGATTCACAAAAATAGTATCGCGCGGTTTGCCTTGCACCTGCAAAACTACCTTCACTTGCGCACAATCTAGTAGCACCGGATCGTAAGTAGGCCATGAGGAATCATGCACATCACTTTCATCGTCTCCTTTATGTAAGACCTCAAACATTTCAGCAGCAGTGTGAGGAGCCAATGGGGCTAACATTCGTATCAGTGCATGCAAAGCCTCCTCGTAAGCTGCAGAGCCCTGTAATTGAGTACGACGTTCGCCAAGAACGTTCGACAGTTTCATGAGCTCAGCAATAGCAACGTTGAATGATTGAAAATCATTTAACGCCTCTGTGACGCGTTTAATCGTTCCGTGCAGTTCACGACGAAGCTCCTTCTCATCTTTTTCATCTACAACGGCGATATTCCCCCGACTGCGAAAGACCAGCGCACCATCTAAAAGTGCCCAGATACGTGCCAACCAGCGAGATTGACCTGCCAGATCAGCTTCATCCCACTCCAACTCATGAGATGGTGGTGCTTTGAACAGCACTGCAAGACGTGTCACGTCCGCACCGTGGCGTGCACGAATCTTTTCTGGATCTACACCGTTATACTTTGATTTCGACATCTTTTCCCAGTGCGTAACTACGGGGAGCCCAGACTTTTTTTCTACTATAACCATTTTACCATCATTCTCGACCTTTTCATATTCGTCTCGGCCCAGGGGACGAAGTGACCCTGGCGACTTGTGCGTTCGTCCCAGTACCATACCCTGGGCTAGAAGCTGAGCAAATGGTTCATCCGTGGCTAGAAACCCTTGGTCAAACATAAATTTCGTTACAAAACGGGAGTAAAGTAGATGCAGAATCGCATGTTCGATGCCACCAATGTAGAGATCCACGCCCGTCTCTTTCAGCCCATTTTTGAGCTTGTTCGGGTTTTAAACGCAGCAGTATCATTACGGGGGTCACAATAGCGCATGTAGTACCAAGAACTATCGACAAAAGTGTCAAGTGTATCGGTATCCCGTTCGGCGTCATTACCACAACGCGGACACTTGCAATTCTGCCAACCAGACATGCGCGCAAGGGGAGAATCACTGCTACCTTCCCCGCGCAAGTCACTCGCCACATTTTTCCCTACGGCTGGCAGAAGGACTGGAAGCTGGTCGGTGGGAACTCCGACTGGTCCACACGATGGACAGTGAATGATGGGCACGGGCGTGCCCCAGTACCGCTGACGTGAAACTAGCCAATCGCGCAGACGAAGTTGCGTAGTGGCACCACCATTATCGTTCTCTTGAAGGCGAGCATTAATGGCCGTAATAGCTTCCTGCGATGTCATACCGGAGAACTCGCCACAGTCGTGTAGCACGCCATAATTTGTAAATACCTCATCCTCGTTTCGCATACATTTGTCACCGTTTTTGACAGCGACTCGCACCTCCAAATGGTGATGCCGAGCAAAGGCTAGGTCTCGGCTGTCGTGGGCAGGTACACCCATGACGATGCCGGTGCCATAATGTGGTAACACGTACTCGGCCAAATAAATAGGTACATGGCATCTGGTAAGCGGGTGGCACGCATATAATCCAGTGAACACTCCTGTCGTTGTGTTACCTTTGCTACGATTTTCTTTACTCATTGCACGAACTTGAGCGACGTAGGCTTCGACTGCGGTCCGCTGTTTTTCTGGGATGTGTGGAAGAAGAGCCTCGACCTCAATGCTATCAGGCGCCATCGAAATAAAAGTCACACCAAAGATCGTATCAACGCGCGTTGTGAACACATTTAAAGCGATTGGCGAGACAGATGCATTATCTAGCACGACTGAAAACTTGGCTTTTGAGCCTTCTGAGCGTCCAATCCATGCAGCCTGCATGCGCTTCACAGCATCCGGCCATTTATGAAGCTGTTCATTGCGTCGAAAACGTGTTAGAAATTCAAATCCACGTGCTCGGTCTTATGTACACTCACATACCTTGTTTAAGTCCTCTAATAGTCGATCACCATACTCTGTGATGCGCAAAAACCACTGATTAAGTGAACGTTGTTCAACAATCGCACCTGATCGCCACGATCTTCCTTCTGCATCGACCTGTTCATTTGCAAGCACCGTCTTATCCACAGGATCCCAATTTACAAGCGCTTCTTTTCGATAAGCCAGACCTTTTTCAAACATTTGTAGAAATATCCACTGGGTCCACTTGTAGTACTCGGGTGAGCACGTTGTAATTTCACAATCCCAATTAAATTTAATTCCCAGCGCCTTGAGTTGTTGCTTTGCCTGTGCAATGTTTGCGACTGTCCAGTCTGCAGGCGAGACACCACGTTCAATTGCCGCATTCTCAGCTGGCAGTCCAAATGCATCCCATCCCATTGGATGCAGTACGTTATATCCTTGCATATGTTTAAGGCGTGCCATACAGTCACTTATCGTGTATACTCGTACGTGACCAATATGTAGCTGACCCGAAGGGTATGGAAACATGGAGAGACAATAAAATGTTTTCTTCGTTTCATCTTTCCGTATATCATGTGACTGCTGTGTCCACCGTTTTTGCCACTTGGTCTCAATGGAATTCCATGAACGTGAAGAAGGTTTACTGGTCGCGAAGCTGCGACGCAGAGTTACCCGACAGCGTATCATGGTAACGAACGAATCAGTGGTTCATATACAGCTCGTCCTTTCATAACCAATCAGCGTTTTCAACAGGTGTAGCTATACTGTATACAGTACCGATACAGTCACACCTCCTTATATAGGGGGAGATTCGGTATACTCCGAAGTACAGTAACGTTCAGATTATGGGACAGAACCCGAAACGTAAATCCTTCAAAGGATACAATTTATAAACGAATGTTAAACAAATGACCCCAAACGTCATAAAAAAATGACAGGAATGATCGCGAGAGCAATAACCTCCAATCAATATTAAGAGCACAGCTAGAACATGTCCGGGACCTCATTTGATAGGAAAACCCTTAACACCTCTACCCTGCGCTCAATAGACATGCCGCTGATGTACCCGTGGACAATAGTGGGCGAGAAGCTTGATGTCGCTACTTTTAACAACCTGCTCGACTATATGAAGATATACCGTGTCTACGCAAGCAAATGGACTCGCTGCTCGATGTGCGCGTCCAACGGCGACAATCATACCATGCGCTACCGCATTATGATATGCAGCTCGACCACGTGCAACAACTGCGAATGGTGTCTCGAGATCGAGATGTGCGGAACCAACAACTTAGCCACGGTCTACCTGCATGGTGCGCACAGTAATGCCGACGCATCACCTCGTTGAAGATGCGCTTGGTGGACAAGCGTTTCATCTCTGAGCGCACGGAACAGCATGTTCGTCCTGCCCAGATCCAGTTCAACGCCACCCCGAGCGACCCGCTGCCGAGCTACCTACGCTTTCTCAAATACAACGGTGCAGCTATCACTACAAGAAAACCCGCATGATGGAAGACGCACTCGTCTCTACAATGAATCAGCTTATCCGTACACATTCTAGTTGTGGGGAGTTGCCGACACGCTCAAGCGAACCGTTTACTATCGGCTTTAACACGAATAGCGAAGGACATCCCAGCGTTGGCAATGGCAGCGACAGCGATCCCATGCAAGTCGGCGTCGTGACCATAGCCATGCTTGATCGACTGACGTGCTACTCGGAGCTCACGCTGAATGTGGACGCTACGTTCAAGTTGAACCAGTCTGGCTTTCCTCTTATCGTGTTTGGTGTGTCAGACAAGATACGGGCTTTCCATCCGGTGGCGGCTTTTATCACGTCTCGACTCACGACGATGATGTATGAGAGAGCACTTAACAGCCTCTTTGATGTCTACAAGCAATACACCGTCCGGCTTCCAGATATTGTCCGCATCATGACCGACGCCGATGACGCACTCTACAATGCTGTGAGCAATGTAGCTGATAAGCGAGGACTTCCGAGACCCGAACATTTGATGTGCTTCTTCCACGTTATGATGAACGTAAAGAAGCACATAGTGGCTTTGAGCAAGGTGGAGCGGCATATTGTCAAGGATATCATTTACGACATGCACTTTGCGTCTGAAGATGAATACAAGAAAGTATGTGTTATGGCTGCTCAGCGATGGACCACGAGCAACGATTTGGAGAAGTTTGCAGCGTACTTCAAGAAAGAGTGGGTAGAATCGCGCTTTAATGGGTGGCAGTGTTTCCGATCCCCGCCCGGCACGGCGAAGACAAACAATCACATCGAGCAGTTCAACCGTGCAATCAAGCGCGAGTACACTTTGGGGCTGCTCGTACCGATTAACGCGCTGTTTAGTCAGCTCTTGGCAATGGCGCGATCGAAGTCGACGCTTCAGTCCGCAGTTGTGACCAAGCCGAGACCGGTCGACGACATGCGCAGACGGCACAAGTATCTATCCAAGGCTGAGCTTCTATTGGTTTTCATTCCAAAGCGAGACAGCGTCTTGTTCCTGCTCTCTGGTGATCCTGACGTTGTTTTCGAGAGGCAGACAGGTATATTTAATCCAAAGGTTCCACAACCGAGCAAGAAGTCCGGTTTGCTGAAGTTGTACGGAACCGATAACGTTCGGCAGTCGCTGTATGAGGTTTGTGATCAGCCTCCGTATGGTTGGCGTGTTCACGTCAAAAGTCGACCATGCCCGTGCAAGATTGCGTTTAAGTTCGGCTTTTGCTCTCACCTTGTGGTGGCACTAACAGCGGTTGGAGAACAACTCCCGGGGTTTGAAAAGCCAGAAGTGTTTGTGAACAGGCGTGTTAAGATGACATCAAGACAGGGAGTTCGTGTAGCCAAGCCAGGTCCAGCTCTATCACGCTCTTAGATGGTAAGTTCTAGGAAAGTTAAGATTGAATGATCGTTTATTTTAGGATTTTGAAGAGCTAAGCAGCAGTATAATTCTTAGTAAAGACACGTGTAGACCTAGACTACGGTTGTCTTCATTGCACAGGAGCAGATGCTTCTTTTCTTCTTCTATTCATTCAGAACAAGGGCTTCGCGAATAGCGCGTCTACAGCGCGCAATTGTAGGGGCCGAAACTTTAAATGCCTTGAGGAAAGCCGTCTTGCATACTCGTCCAACGAATGGGAGGTAGTACTGAAAGCGATGGCGCTCTCCAGTAGACCTTATGCGACGTGGGCGCACTTCTGGACTAACGTGTAAGACCGATAGAGCTGTAAAAATGCACACTCGCTTTTCCCCACGAGTGAGCGACCGCACGTACGACACAAACGTCTCTAGCGCCGCAGCTTTGCCGGGCAAACAGTGCCCGCATGCGTCGGCGTGCATGAGCCTGACAACCTCCTCTATGAGACTGAAGTCATCACTGTCCAAATCTTGGTCCCTCATGGATAATTGACAACTGAAAGCAGTGGCTGTGGAGGTTGTTCACACACAGAACAAATATGACAT
Source organism: Sclerospora graminicola (assembly GCA_001887855.2). Taxonomy (NCBI): domain Eukaryota; phylum Oomycota; class Peronosporomycetes; order Peronosporales; family Peronosporaceae; genus Sclerospora; species Sclerospora graminicola. Next base: position 6,795 of record MIQA02011043.1, on the reverse strand, counting down.
TTGGCATCAATTAGTTTGTCGAAAAGCACCACTTTAAGACTCAATCCATTTTTTGGGGGGGTTCTCTTATCAATTTTGATAATTAACGCTCATTTCTAATATCTAACGTCCATAAACAACCGAAACAATATGGCATTTGGTACCATTTATTTGTCAAAAAGCACCACTATATGACTCAGTCCATTTTTTTGGGAAATGATTGAGTGTTGGTAATGATATCTTATTAATTATGATACTTAACGCTCATTTCTGATAACTAATGTCCAAATATGGATATAAACAGCACCAAAATATAAACACGAGGATAAGATGGAGGACGAAACGACATAGGCGACACAGGTGGCACGAACCTCGCTTTACTCCGACAAAGATGAATTACTTCATTCCGAATTTTGCCATGTCTGGCGTTCAAGCACTAGCGTCCCACCTGTCAAGAAGCGCTCGGAGCGCGAAGTCTTTTATGACTTTTGCCAAGCTTACCTTAAGGATCGTCCCAAAGGTGGTTACATCACCAAGCAAGCATCACGGCTTTTGCTCAAGGGTATGAAGGCCGCCATGTCTAAGTTGCCTGTGCGCAAGCGCAACTTAGACGCTTTGACACGGGGCGCTCTTGATGTCTGCCCGGAGCGGCGCATCACTCGTGATGTGCTCAAGAACCATGAACTCATTGTTCACGACCTCGAGTTTGGTGACAGCTCTACAGGCGACGTATATTTCTACGAGGCCATTATGGAGGACGCTATAGTTGACGGTGAGGCTAAGGCTCTCATTACGTGGGCACCAACGTGGGAGCCTGCTGCTAACGTCAGCAAGCGCGACCTTACAAATTATCGCGATCAGCAGCGCCAGTAGCGCAGCTTTCAACGTCGCGCTAGAGCCCTGGCTAGAAAAGCTAATGGTAACTAAGCTTCGGAAGACAGATAGTAAGATCATTTAATATATGTATGATTTTATCTTACGCTAATGTTCTTCGTCATTCAATGCTCTCAATAAAAAATAACTATCATCGCCATGGAGTAGTGCACGGCTACGCCTTGACGGCTACAGCACGTGAGCGCTAACACGGCGACGCCTTTACGGCTAACAGCGCGTGCGAACTCGAACAGAAACAATTTTTCTTGAAAGAAGATCCGATAGCTGCAGTGCTATGCCCTGGCGACTAAATCACTAACACGGCGAGGATGACAGTGCGTGCGAGCTTGCAGATAAAAATATTCTTGGCAGAAGAAATTATATTATTATTTATAAGTACCTAGCTAAAACAAAAAAATAAAACAACAAAAACATTGGTGCACATATCATAGCCATCAGTAATCACATGCGCCACTTACTCTGCTGCGCGACGTTTCTTCACATGCGGGGCGGGGTCGAAAGAAACGGGGTGCACGCGCTGCTGCTAGCTACAAATAACAAATGGAAATAATAAACACATTAATGCATATTAAATTAATCAAAACAAGATGCATCACTTACTATTTGGTACGGGTAGAGCGAGGGATGCGAGGCGCGCGTTTGTTGGCAAAATGGAAAGTGGGGAGCACTAACGACTTGGTAGAGGCAATATATTATTATTTATAAGTACCTAGCTAAAACAAAAAAATAAAACTACAAAAACATTAGTGCACATATCATATTTAGTAATCACATGCGCCACTTACTCTGCTGCGCGACGTTCTTCACATGCGGGGCGGGGTCAAAAGTAACGGGGTGCACGCGCTGCTGCTAGCTACAAATAACAAAAAAAAATAAACAACACATTAATGCATATTAAATGAATCAAAACAAGATGCATCACTTACTATTTGGTACGGGTAGAGCGAGGGATGCGAGGCGCGCGTTTGCTGGCAAAATGGAATGTGAGGAGTGCGCACGACATTCTTTTCCTTGTATCGTAGACAGTACAGTAGAATGAATGGTGCAAACAAAAGTGCATTCCGGTTAGGGATGCCTGTTTCCTCGTAGGCTTACCCCAACCACACAGATTATTTATAGCACATTCTGTTTATTTTTGTTATTTTTTGTCTATTTAAAAGGTTTTGTCTGTTTCGTGCCGCACGCTACCAAATAATTTTGCGATAAAAAGTTCCAAATTCGCAACATCAACCACAGTTTAGTTGGGTATAAAAAGAGCTACAAGAACGATTACTAAATCTAAAGTCAAAGGACCCCTCTTCATGGAGGATGACCCCGGGCCTAGGCCGGTATCTTCCTACCCGGGAGGGCTTTTAATAGGTGGGGGAAACACCCCTGTTAACCTCCAGGTTCCGAGGCGGACGATTATGTCTTGGCAACCCAGGAGTCTGAGGGAGCGGAACAACCCGAAGAGGAACCGGTGGATAATACCGATATACCGGTACTGACCTCCCCCCCTACAAATGAGCGGCCCATACAGAATCCGAGTATAACCGATTCAGGTAGAAGGTAAACCAAACCCATGTCTCAACGAGAGAAACGTATCCCCCATGTACGGAGGGCACACCGGATGAATCCTCCGTGCATGAACAATCCGTTAACCAAACCGACAAATGTAAAGGAAGGTGACAATGAAAAGGAAGGTGTCGCAACCACCAAACCATTAGCGACAAAAACATATATCATTAAAGGCTCAAGCTCATTCAGTAGATGATATGGCAGCAGCGCTAAAAGCAGGCTTAAACCAAACGGTGAACACGCAACCTAGGGTCCAAGTATGGTTAGATATTACTCAAGAGTTATATGCGGCGATCTTCATCACCCATTTCTCGATTATCGCCGACAGCAAAACGGCTGCCTAAATTGAAAAATGGTGAAGTGGAAAGGTTGATCGACCTTTTCGAAAATATAGTCATCAATCATAAACAAAGTTGGATGGTGTGGAAAGAGAAAGTAATTAGTTCGGCATTGACAGCGCAAAAATCAACCCAGTCCTTTGAAGCACTCCTTTGGAAGGCATTGGGGCAGGAAAAAATAAAAGGGGCCAATATGGTCACTCCAGTTCTATCCGGATGGGCGTCGAAGATATCCGGGACGCAGCCATCGGAACAGCCGCAAGTGGTCCAAAAACCTTTCTTGTTCCGGACAAAGGACTATACTCCAGAGGAAATAACACAACTGAGGAAAGTATGCGAAATGAATTGTGGTAAAAGTGGCCCTACTACATGTAGAGAGGGATCGGCTGACGAATGGAAAATCGTGAAAGGTCTTGTGAAGGATCTATCATTGCACGCCAATTACCACAATTTATCAAGTATATAATGACGTTTGGGGAGCAAGTCAGATTAGTTCAAACTATCAGAGCCTAGGTTGAGGGATGCTTAATCCTAGACCTGAAAGGGGAAAGCCCAATTTAGGAGGCCTTTCTCAACACCAAAAGCATTCAAGAGAGTATTACTACAGCTGCGACGGCACAGAACTCTGGTTCTCCCGCTTTATGCAAGATGGTCGCACAAGTGAAGACGATCAGTTAACATGCGGGCAATCATTCTTTAATTTTTCATTTTTTTACCAGAGAAACAGCAAAAAAGTTTGAAGGGATGAAATTACCATTTCACCGCTTCGATCACACACTAAAAAATATGCATCGCACTCGGCAATCCGTTAATAAGGACCCATAGAAAAACCAAATGGAAACTAATGGCTCAGTCTATGGTCACCAAGGGCATTACACATGCGCCCTAAAGAATGTTACGCGGACTATGAATCTATCTCGCCTATATGGGATGCTACATAACATTCTTGCAGTTGATTTTCAATTAGAAGATATGGATAGTGGAAGTCCATTTTCGGACACTTCCACAAAGTGGGAATTGACGTTCCACTCAGAATTGCCCACCACCTCTAAGAGGAGTATAGAGAATTTCGTGGTGTGGATTATTCCTGGTGGTAAAACACCCTACTATGCGGGGTAAGAGACAATGTTTGAGATGTGGGGCCATCGGTCACCCAATGCGCAAATGTAATGCTTCCCTGGAGGATTTATTGAAGGACAACTGCATCAAAATTACAGAAGAGGACCTAACTAAAGTCAAGCTACCAGCTCCAACTTTTAAAAGTCTAGAACAATTACGATCAACTTGGAAGACAGGTTGAAAAAGCAACGTGATGAATCCTAGTCCGACTCACATAAGACAGCGATTGTCGAACAGGGGTAAAATGGAATAAATCACGAGGCGAATGGAGACAAGTCAATGCTTCAAGACGAGAGTGGAAATATTCAGCATTCAGGAACTCAGGAGAAAGTGCCGTCTTTAGTGCGAAAACAGGGTACAAGCACTCATCAGCCTTCAGAAGAATGGACGGCAGTGACGCGAAACAACCGGACCAGAAGAACGGACACCCACTCCACACCACCTGGCCGATCAATTTCGGCTGTTGTCCGTCAACAGCAGTCGACGTCACAGCAGAGGACGCAACATGTACTCCACCAGTCCACGAGCAGCCAACTAGCGGGTAGGCCTGCTTCACCGGATAAGAAGTCAGTGGCCCAGCCTCTCAAGACAAACGGTAACGTACCCAAGTAGAAACATCACACGGACCTGTTGATTCAAGAAACTAAGAATAAGGAACGGATATCAGTTCTTGTAGAGGAAATGACTAAACTTGAAGGTACGGTAAGTCGCCATCTTGAAGCACCGATAACCGAGGGGTCACCCTTGAATTTATTCACCCTTGAATTCATTAACCCTTGAACAAGTGGAGAACATATTGGGTATTAGGGCAGTCAACACCCCTTCAACCGGAAACTGCCAAGTTTATGCAGTTGGTCAGGCATTATTGACGTCGTCGTTTAAAAATGGATCTCATCATATGATAGAGGAGGCTGCACAAGCACTGAAGGAAGGATGCCATGCCCGTGCATTAATCGATTTTGACATTAAATTCCCTCACGGGATACGGAAACAGACGCTTTTGGCTCTTGGACGGGGTTATGACAAGATTTCTTCCAAGGAATCTTTCAAGGAATTTGAACGGTATTTCTCAGACTACGCGTTCAGTGGATCAAACCTGGGAGACATTGTTGACCCCCAGGCGTGGGGAAGTAATGACACCCTTGCGAGTATTAGTGTGATGTTACAAAAAGAGATATATGTTCTCAATTCAGCGGCCTCCAGAGAGACTCCGGGGGTAATCTGTTTTACTCCGGAGATCAAAAGCAAACAAAACAAACGGTATATGGTCAGTGGTGAATATCCCTTAACAGTGGAAGACTGTGTCCATCGCATTCTTAAAGCGAAGAACGAGGCACCAAAAGATGAAACAAAATGACCGATAATATTACATTTCAGTGAAGCCCACTATACAGCGTACTTATATGGAATTCGGACATGTACGAATGGAACGGCTAAGGAAACTTCTTATGTGGATATGTCCACTAGTGGAAGCGAGGATGACAATGAGGAGTTTGACGACGAGAAGGAAGAAGGACACCAGTCTTGTCAGAAAGTATACTCCGGAAACGTTAAAGAGATCTCTGGGGAGTCAACAGGGAGAGACATAATAATAATGGCCGAGGATTCCGACACAGGGTCTTCGCAGAACAGTTAAATTACGACTTATAGTGATTACGAACCTTGGGATCCTGACTCGTGGGAGGGTAATATGGAAGATCTAATACTCAGGCTTCAAGGGCCAACTATCCACCGCGCTCTAAAAAAAGAAATTGAAGAGATTATATTAACTCACGACCCTCGAATGTGTGAAATCCTGTACTATTTAACGGAGACAGTTGGACGGTTATCAGTACCGGAACAACAACAGATTATGCAATTATATATTTCGAATCAAGCAGTACAAGACCGCTTGATGCAACAATATCAAATATCCCGTCCAGTGTTGAATCAGTGGCTGCACGAAATTTGGAAGCATCATGTCGAATCACCTGAAGTCCTCATGTTGGCCTCAGACGATTCTCAAACCTCCGAGTATACTCCTTCTCAAAGTCCCGTAGAAGACCCGGAACCGAGCAACAAAAGGAGATGTACCCGTGCGACTACTGGCAATAAGCAGTCGGTGTCTAACGAAGAAGAATTAATTACAAACGATACATCCGAACCGTCTATGCAACAAGTCCAGCGCGAATTAATCGATGATTTCGAAGAGACGATAGACGAGACAATCCAGGACCAGAGAGAGACTGTAAACTGGATTCAATCATGGGATACGCATCAGACGGAATGGGAAAGGCAAACAGGTATAACATTTCCAACAGTTCACGCTTGATATGGAAAAAAGCAATTCTGCGCGAAGGAAACAATTTACTCCACCTTTTTAAGCAGAGCTCTGGAGCATATCATTTATTAGACAGGTTAGCCCCGCTTTACTAACAATACTCACGCAACCCTGGCGAATCCAATGCTGGTACAATATGATAAACCAAGGAAAGCAAGGGCAAGTTACGGGGTTAGAGCCATCTTGGTTCCTTGAGTGGGAGGACAGATTGAATCTTTACGTCATCCCACTCATAGAAAACTAATCATGAATAGTACGCAGGAGTGGATAGCTTTGAAACAGGTAAAATATGGTGGGAGCCCGCTGATACGCCTATGCGCACCGGCTCTAGCTTTAAAATTGGCGCCACATTTATTATGTGCCCATATTCATGCAGAACAAGTGGCAGCAATTCTCGGAGCAGATTATCACCCAGTTGACTCCATTGTTACATTACTAACCAGACATTTTGAGGTGCGTAATAACAACTCTACATATGCGGAGAAACTACAAAATGTTCTTAATGGGCAGACGGGCACCTGGGCGAATTTGGTGGAATACATCTCTAACACGCATGTTGCCATACCTACTAATTCCACGTTCAATGAC
>MIQA02011042.1:0-13113 GCA_001887855.2 Sclerospora graminicola | reverse complement strand
CAATATTTGACAACAAATATTGTATTTTCTGAGCGTAAGCTTGTAAACTAAGCTTATTCGTGCTTGAGTTCCATGAACTCTTCACGGCAGCTAAGCTCCATTTCTGGAGCTTCAAAGTTGAGCTTCAGCTCAGCTTTCAAATCCTGATATGTCAGGAACGCAGATCCATCAGTGGATCCGCGGCTCATCGTCCATGCCCTGGCGCGACCGCCTAGGCATGTGGTGGCTAAATAAGCTTGTGAACGTGGATCCACAATCTTTTGCGCAGAGATGGCATCTTCCACATCTTTGAACCATCTACGAAGGGGTGCACCCTTTTCGCCAGTAAAGGGCGGAATCCGCGCCTTAGATACATCAACGCTCGCACTCGCTGTGGGCGTTGTTGGTGGCGACCGTAACATTACGGAACGCACCTGAGGATCTATGTACATCCTATTGAAACGACTTGTCATTTCTAAAGCTTCCTCCGAGGTAAAACCTCGGAGGATGGTGATGATGTCGGACTCTAGGGTCCGCATCATCTCCACCACGGTGTCCACACTTCTTTGTGAAAGTTGAAGGAAAATTTCCCTTAATAAATCTTGCGCGAGCAGTCGCTCTCGCTCACGATCTCTGACCGTCGTCATGACGGTCGGGCGGCTCTTAAATCTTTGCTCCTCTAGATTACTAGCGGAACGTGTGAACAGTGGTCGTTAAGACAGACCACGAAGTGCTACCAGGTGTAACAGGCTAGCTGTTACAGGCACACACTATTATATTGCAAGTGAGGAAGCGTGCAATTGGTCAGAACCAAATTTAATTTGGTTCTTTATAGTTTAAGTAAGATAAACTTTAGAGCGGACAATTTAATAAATCAAATAACCCCTTAGTTATATATAAATATATTACGAAGCCACGTGTCTAAAAGAAGGTAAGTTTAAGAGTAGATATATTTATGAGTGGTTAAGAGCTAACTAGTATAATTAATTGACTATATTATAACATGTAATGTAAACTATTAATAATACCCTTATTATAATCTTTGTCAATTCGATAATTATATCAGAATCTGTTAACAGAGTGGATTATAACAACTTATAATCCAATATTCGCACTTCAGACAGTAAGTCTGAAATTGAACTGTGATATTTCAACTTAAATATCACTTATGTAATGGCACCCCATTACATCGTGTAACTCCACATGATGTGTTCTATGTCCGTCTTGTTGCTGTTACAAGTCTCATCTAATAAACACAGGTGAGTAACCGTCTTTGTAGCAAAGAAAGTGTTCAACTGTAATGTTGCCATACGATATATAACCCACACTTCGTAGTCCGACATAATGTGATCATGCTGCCAGACCTGTTTAAGGGATTGGTCTTGTATTTGATACCACCACTGATCCTTCGCTTGTTTGCGTTCCCATTTATATACCCTAGGTGATAAAGCTTTGGCCATTGCGTGAAAGTACAGTTGTTTGATATGCTTTCTCAATGACGCTGGTATTCTCCAGATAGACCGTAATCCTTCATTTAAATTCCGTGGGAAGCCATGCAACTCCGAATGAGGCCTACACACAGCATATTTGTTTTGTTCAGATTTCCAATCATCTACACCTGGATCTGTTGACGAACATACTCTCCAGAAAATACCGTCATCAAACTGCCGAATTCTCGTTGTGAGAGCTGTTACACTGTGTCCGCCCTCAACAAGTCCATGTTTCAACTTAAACCAGTTGAAATCGAGGGGAAATGGAAAAGCGTGATCGGTGACGATCACCCTATTTGATGTCCAACCTCGATTCGGGGTGAAGCTAAATGATAGCGCTTAACCACCTTTTCAACTTTTCGAACGTATGTGATGGTGTGGTGTAGTCGCTCTCAGAAATTCTTCCTGAGACGCGAACACCCACGGGGGGCTAGACGACTGACTGTCGGAGGGGGTTCTCCGTCCATCCATGTCATGATCCGATCCGGCATCCGGCCGGCTGGATCGGTCACTTCCATCCGCTTGGTCGTGACGACTTGGATGATCCATGTTAAAAGCTCACCTTGTGTACCCGTCAGTACTGGCGGTTGCGCTCTCTTGATAGACCCTAGGGCGAAAAGTGTAAAGTCCGTCGAATAAGGAGACGAGAGTTAGGACTAGGGGTAGCTCCTGGGCGGAAATCTTCACCGGGGAGCTCGACTGGCAATATACTTGAAGTTTGTATACTGCGACGGCTGGACCGAGAATAATCGATCGGCCAGCTAAGCCAATGATAATGAAGGGTAAATCCAGTCGTTTATGTGTTGGGGAATCAAATATAATCCGCAATCTTCCACAGTAGGCCAAAATGTTACCACTTTCTAATAGTTATATACCGTGTTCAAAACGTGGTCGACTTGAGGTGAGTATACGCGACGCCGCGATTCCCGGTCAGGGGACTTCCGGTGGGTTACTTTAAGGAAACCAATAGCAGCAAGAGGGGACCTTGTTAGCCCTCTGCTGTGAGCCAATAAAAGCGACTTGTGTCTAAGAAAGCGAAACGTATACTGATTTATCCCTATATCCAATACTCCCTTTTGTGTAACCTACCCCAAAAAGCCCGGCTGGACAGTCATCTGTCTTTAGCCCGGTTAACTCCGATTTTGTGTACCAGCCCGGCCGGTACGCCAACCCCAGATGGTACCAACCCGGTCGTTACACCCAACCCAAATGGTACAAGCCCGGCCGGTACACCGAACCTAGCTGGTACCAGCCCGTCCGGTACATCGAACCCCACCGGATCGGCCGGATGGCCATCCATCTGGGCTCACTGGCCGCTGGCGTTAGCACTTCCTTGGCAGCTCCACGTCCGATCCGGGTGCCTCCTTCATCCACTAGAACACTCACCCTCCTTCAGGCCCCTTTCGCTCATACCTTCCAACCAATCCACCCCTCGGCCGTCCGCCATCCGTGGTCGTCCCGTCCGTTTAGTCCGCTAGCCCAACTATCCACGCCTTCAGTCGCATTCATCCGGCCTGATTCCAGGCCTGGCGCCGTCCGGCCGCTGGGAGATACGCTCGGCGACGGCGATCCGGCACCTATGCCCTTGGTCCACATTTTCTGCCAATCAGAAGGCGCCCTCTGGAAAGTACTTCACACCTTCCCATCAATTAATTCATAAGTCACTTTACCACAGCCGCCCCTGAGTCGCGTCACAGCCGCACAACGGTTGAGGCACGACCTCACCTGAACCAAGTCGATCTGATCCTGCTTACCCATGCCTCGCTTTGGTACGTCGTCCTACTAATTTATAACGATTTTCGTGAACCCGGTCGGTCTCCCAGCCGGCTTGCAATCACATCCACAGATGCTGACTTTAGCTTGATATAATTTCAGTCTTGCAAATCGACAAGGATGACATATGCTGTGGTGGAGCCGATTTCCAAATCCATGACCGAAGTCTTGGGTGGAATCCGGATACCCACTGGCCCGACCAACTATCGGAGGGGGTACTCCATCGATCCTGATCAGCATCAGAATCAGATGAATCACCATTATGGTGACTGATCTGATCCTCCCGGTCATCTGGCCGGTCTTCATGCTCGTCAGGATCTATGTTTAACTTCATCTCACCTTGTGTACCCGTTGATCGGGGGGGGTTACACTCACTTAGGTGGACTCGGTGACGAAAACGATGATCTTGATCAGGTCGGAGGGGATGACCTTCTCGAGACGGGGGTGTCCTCGGGCGGAAATCTTCACCGGAGAACGGGTTGGGGTCGATACTTAATCAGTATCTAGGCACTGATCAGGAAAGTTCGTCTGATCAGGCCAGCCAATGAGAGAGAGATAATACGAAACCAAGAAAGCGCGATCAATCCACGATCTTTCACAGTAATCCACAAACGTTATCTCCACAAAACCTTTTCCAATATTATTAACGTGTTCCAAACACGTGCGCGTTGAGGGTGAGGTTCGATCACCTAAACCAAACCCGTCGGGGCCTTCCGGTAAGCCAAAATGCGTCGAAGCGCGTCTTAACCGGGAAATAGTTGAGCAAGAGGGGACTAATCAACCCTGTGCTCCCAATGACCGCAACACGTGGCGAAGCGACTCTTTGCTTTAGGGGGAAAATTAAAACCTGTTATTATATATGCAATGTCCTATACCTGTGTACCGTACATCAACTCATGCCTGGCCTATACTTCGGACCTATTTACTTCGTCGCACGGTTGCGTAGCACCACCTTGCCCATCCTGGCCGCACCTTCAAGCTGATCTGTACCACTTCTGCCCTGATCACGACCCGACTCTTAGAAAGATCTTCAACCCATCCCGATCTTTGACAAACGACCTTGAAACCACCTGAGATCCGCTCTTCTAACACTTGTCCACTTCGTATCCAGCCTGACTAAACCCAGAACTTCATTTGCCTTTGCATCTGGACGCTGATCAGAGGCCGATCAGCCCTGATCACGATCGGCATGATCAGGCCGATCAGTCCTTGATCACCTCGGGAACACTCTGGGTCATCATCATCATGACTCAATTCATCTGCTAAGCCATATTCCCGACCTTTATACCCCGTCAGGGCAACCATATAACACTGATCTCGGCCGATCAGGCCTGATCAGGCCTTGCCACGTCATCTTCGAACACACCCATAGGTTATCGTCACCCACACAGCCTGCCACCCACATGCCCGACTTCATTCCACATCTAATCTTCATTGCTCGGGCATAATAAGCTGATCAGGCCGTAACTTGGTGTCATGATCAACTTCAACCACTATACCATTCATAGATCGGCTGGACGCCTGCCCATGACACGTCATGTCAACAGTTACTCATCTCATATTACATCCACGGGAACTCCACTTAGTATCTGTAATAACGATCGTTGTAATGGGGTACCATTACATAAGTGATATTTGAATAGAAATATCACAGTTCAATTTCAGTCGTAATACATGAAATTGTGAACATTGGATTATAAGTTGTCATAATCCGCCTTTGAGAACAGATTCTGATATAATTGAATCTGACAAGTCATCTAATGATACAAATATCATTAGATCAGCTTTATACTACATGTTACTATGATTAGTCTAGGTCTAATTATACTAGTTAGCTCTTAACCACTCATAAATATATTCACTCTTAAACTTACCTTCTAGCACTCAAGCACCTTAAATATATATCAATATATATTTAAGTTATAATTAATTAGTTAATTAATATACTAATTTCTTTCTACCTAAGTTTATTTAAAGTAAACTAAGGAGGACCAAAATACATTTGGTCCAACACAATTTGCACGCTTCCTCATTTGCAAATTAACAGTGTAAGCCGCGTAACAGCAGCCCTGTTACACCTGGTAGCACTTAGTGGTCCGTCCTAACGACCACTTTTGATACGTTCCGCTAGTTAACTAGCAGTTCAAAGGTTTAAGAGCCACTAGCCGTCATGACGACAGCCAGTGAACGTGAGCGTGAGCGTCAGCTCGCGCAAGACTTAGTCATGGAAAACTTTCCTAACTGGGCACCGAGTGCTATTACGACGGTAACCGAGATGATTCGGGTCATAGGGCCCGAAATCATCACGATCCTCCGTGGAAAAACCTCGGAGGATGCCTTAGAAACGGTTGCCCGTTTCAAGAAAATGTACATCGACCCCCAGGTGCGCAATGCAATATTGCGCAACCAAACGGCGGCGGCAACAACAGCGCCCGCATCTAATGCGAGCGTTGAAGTAGTAAAGGCACGGATTCCGCCCTTTACTGGCGAAGGGGGTGAACCTCTTCGTAGGTGGTTCGCAGAGGTAGAGGATGCTATCACTGCGCAGAAGATTGTGGACCCGCGGTCACAAGCTTATTTCGCCACCACATGCCTAGGCGGTCGCGCCAGGGCATGGGCGATGAGCCGCAGATCCACTGATGGAACTGCGTTTTTGACATATCAGTCACTCAAAGCTGAGCTAAAGCACAACTTTGAAGCTCCAGAAATGGAACTTAGCTGTCGCGAAGAGTTCATGGAACTCAGGCAGGGCAAGTTGAGCTTACATGCGTATGCTCAGAAAATACAATATTTGTTGTCAATATTGTATATGAACCGGTGCCTCCTGCCATGCAGGTCACCGCCTTCATGAAGGGACTGAATGACGGTCCCATCAAACAGAGTCTTTACCGGATTCCCCCGAAGACTCTGAGCGATGCTATAGACCAAAGCATCCGGGAGGAGTTCAGCACGCGTCGCTCAGCAGCGCATGCTGGGGTTAGTCGGAAAGCGCAAGCACCTTTCGACTTTAACATGCCGCCAATACAGCATGTTAATAATAATAATAACCAAAACTTCCAATCGAGACGAAGTTCACACTTCGTCCCGAGACACCCGAATCCGCGTTACAACGCGAGCGGAGGAGGTCCAGAACCTATGGATCTCTCAGTTGCGGTCGCCTCGACTCCGAGGCAACCGAAAAACAAGAAGTTCCTTCGCTGCAATCGATGCGCGAAAATGGGCCATTACGCCCATGAATGTATGGCGCCGCGTCCGGCACCACGCAGTCAGCGGACTGGACAGTCTGCTGGCAAGCGACATCAACAGGGGCAACCCTCTGTTGATGCAAAAAACGTGAACAACCAGTAGGGGCGGGGTGCCCTACTGGACGGGTTATCTCGCATGCCGACATCGGGCATGTGAGGATAATAGCCCCAGACGGGACTATGTCCTGTCAACGTGTGCAGGGTGAAGAGAAACCTCTCATTACCCTTGAAGTTAGGCCACATGGAAACGATGTCCCCATGCGTGCTCTGTTTGACACAGGAGCGTCAAACAATTTCGTTAGAACTGAGGTACTAACGTCGTTGAACTTCGAGGAGATTGAATCTCCAAGAAGCATGTTATCAGTCCGGTTGGCAACAGGTGCCACTGTGACTATACCGAAGCGTGTTATTCGAACACGCCTCGAGTTAGACGAACTATCGTTCGAGGATGAATACATCGTCCTCGACCTTGATGACAAGTTCGATGTTATCTTGGGCATCCCTTGGATGTCCAAGCATCAACCAACGATCGACTGGGTTAACCTGTCGATCGACTGCGGCGGTCTCACAGGATCTGATCACCCTGTGAGTAATCCGGCTGTATCTCATGATACAACCGCAGCGTCAGATAGCCTGGTGGATAGCGATGGCACCACCAGATCTAATCCGACTAGATCAGCGGATGGTACACCCGCTGATCAGAGTCCAGAGGGACTCGAACGCGCGACGAACGAGTCGTTGCGCGTCACCAACGTGTGCAACACGAGTGCAAGGCACTCCCGTGTTGAAGTTACAACTACAACCGATGACGGTCGTGGTAGAGAGAATGCGCACGCGGTGGGAAACACCCACCGTGAAAAGAATGAAACCGTCACGGAAGCAAATGACTTCCGTGTCGATAATAAAGAACTCACGACCAAGAAAAGTCGAGAGTGCGAGAACAACATGGTAGACAGTGGTCACCATGAAGAGAAGGCCTTGTGCACGAGTGATGATCACCGTGCCACAGATCGGACAAGTGCGTCTGATCTCGCAGCTGTGTCCGTCGAGACGATCAACGTCCTGACGCAGACAGAGACCGGATTAGCTACCCAGTCTCTCACACTTGACAACCCTCCGAACCTAAGTTCAGAGATGATGGCTCTTCCAGCCTTGAGTTGGAAGAAGTTCGTAAATAACTTGCGAAAAGATCAGATCGAACAGATCTGCGTCATTGTCGCATCTGATGAGGTTGTGGATATTCGCGAGCGAATATCCCCTTTACAATTTGAAGCCAGCGGGAACGAACTCGTTCCCAATGGGATAACGCTGAGAACGAACTCGTTCCCAGTGATCAAACCAAGTTCAGCGCTTTGAAGTGCAGAGCTGGGAGTCGCTTAAGGCGACTTCTCCGTATTACGAAGTACTTTGGGAATACGCTGACGTATTCCCAGAAGAAGTACCTTGTGAGCTTCCCAAGGATAAGGGAACGAGACACGAAATCGATCTCGTTCCCGGCACGAAGTACTGTGTCACGCGGCAATGGCCATTGCCGCGCGATCAAGTAAAAGCAACCGATGAGTTCTTCGAAACTCGTCGTAAGGCAGGGCATGTGCGAGAGTCTACCTCTCCGCACTCCAGCCCCACCTTTTGTGTTAAGAAGTCCACTGGTGGGTGGAGAATCGTTCACGCTTTCAACAAGCTGAACGCAGCAACGGTACCGGCGCAAACGCCGATACCGAGAAAAGACGTCATCATAGATGGCATGAGCGGGAGCACCGTTTTCAGTGCTCTCGACTTAAGGGATGGTTTCTACCAAATCCTTATGCGTGAGAAAGATATTCCTCTCACGGCTGTAAGCACTCCAAGCGGTATGCTTTGGGAGTGGCTCGTGATGCCACAGGGGCTTCGAAATGCCCCTGCTACCTTCAACAGATGCGTCACACATCTATTGCGCCCGGTGCGAGAGTTCGCGCCGAGTTACTTCGATGATGTGTTCATCCATAGCAAGGCTGAACACGGCAAAACTGATGTAGATATTCACAAAGAACATCTACGTCAGGTGTTAGAGCTTATGCGCAAGCACAAGCTCTATGCGAACTTAAAGAAGTGCACCTTTGGTGCACCCGAGATACCCGTTCTTGGCTGCTTTGTAGGCAAGAATGGGGTACGCCCCGATCCAGAAAAGATCAGGGTGATCGTTGAATGGCCTCCGCCAACTAACGTCAAGGAACTTCGAAAGTTCCTCGGACTGGCGACATACTTGCACAAGTATTCGTGCAACTATGCCGGTCTGATCCGACCTCTTTCTCAATTATTGAAGAAAGATATCGATTGGCGCTGGAATACCCAGTGCCAAGATGCGTTTGATGCAGTCAAGCGTAGCTTGACTGAAGCTCCCGTGTTGGCAATCGCCGACAACGAGCGGCCGTTTCACGTCGTTTGCGACGCGAGCGATTTTGCTATCGGTTGCGCCTTGATGCAACGTGATCACGATGATCGTGATCGCGTGATTTATTACCAATCGCGTCAGCTGCGTCCAGCCGAACGCAACTATCCGGTGCATGACAAGGAACTCCTTGCCATGAAGTATGCACTGGCGAAGTTTAGGATCTATCTCTTAGGAGATAGACCCTTCGTGGTTTACACGGACCATGCGTCACTACGCACGGCCGTGAATTCGCCACACATCTCTCAAAGAATGGCACGTTGGCTGTCATTCTTTGCAGAATACAACTTCACGGTTGAGTATAAACCGGGAAAGCTGAACGTGGTAGCGGATGCGCTATCACGACGCCCCGATTACGAGACGAAACCGTCCGTAACCGAAGCAATCAGTGCAAACGCGATACGCTGCACCGATCTGTCTTCGCCGCTTGTGCGACAAATACGTCAAGCGTACAAGAACGACGAGGAAACTCGCCTACTGATCGATTACTTGAGTGATCAATCAGATCGGAAACGCAAGGAACTTCCTGAGTTCCTTCGCGCATGCGTGCATCGCTACCAATTGCACGATGGTCTGTTGTACTACAGCACAGACCAAGACGATGTCAACCGCATTGTCGTTCCAAACGACGATGATCTCAAACATCAACTTTTGTTTGAGTACCATGATGCACCGATTTCGGGGCATCAGGGTCGAGAGAAGACGTATGCTTCTCTCGCACGCGATTTCTACTGGCGTAACCAATACAAATGGGTACGTAAGTACGTTCGCGCTTGCGAGATTTGCCAGCGCGTCAAGCCCGCACAGTCAGCGCAGGCTCCCCTCCAATCTCTGCCGGTTCCGACAGAGTGTTGGAAGTCCATTTCTATGGATTTTATCTTTGGTCTTCCGGCTGATCACAGTCGGAAAACAGGCATTGTGGTCTTTGTAGACCGTTTCAGTAAGATGGTTCATCTTGCTGCAGTGTCAGCGAATGTCACCGCTGCGCAAACGGCGCGGATATTCGTTGACACGGTATTCCGTTACACGGAATGCCGGAGAACATAGTCTCGGATCGTGATCCAAGATTTACAGGGCGTTTCTGGCAAGAAACGTTCTCGTTATTGGGCACGCAGTTGAAGATGTCAACCGCGGACCATCCGGAAACGGATGGGCAGACTGAGCGCGTTAACCGCGTTCTCGGCGACATGCTGCGTTCCTACGCACATGCCTTCGAGCAGTGGAGTGATTATTTACCACTCACTGAGTTTGCTATAAATAACTCGGTGCATGCTTCTACCAAGCACACACCGTTTTACGTGAATGCCTTGCGGCATCCACGAACCCCGGCTTTACTTGGCGGTACGCCAAATCTAAGTGGGGGAGGGACCCGCTCAAATTCTAAGCGAGTCGAAGCACAAGCTGCAGCTGCAACTTGTGAAGAAAAACTAGAGTTTTCTACTGTTACCACAGAAGAAACAAAAGCAGTTTCAGAAACCGAAACCGCTTATGCGGAATATGTGTCGGCGGCAATGGCTGCTGACACTGAAAACAGCCCATCCACTGCCAACAAAGCAGTAGATGAATTCGTATTACAGCGTCAAGCTGTAATACGCTATGTGAAAGACGCGCTTGCTTCCGCTTTTGATAAGCAGAAGCAGAATGCAGACAAGAATGGACGGAAGAACACAAATTCTTTTGAAAAAGGTGAATTAGTTATGTTATCTACAACTAATCTGCCTACACATGCAATAAGCAACTTCCCTACACGGAAGTTGCTCCCTAAATTCATTGGGCCCTTTAAGGTCCAAGGTGTTAAAGGGAATGCCTATACCTTAGACATTCCCGCGGCCATGCGCCTCCACCCAACGTTTTACGTTGGGAGGCTGAAACCATACCGATCGTCTACGGACGAGTCGCATCGCCACGGCGAATGCCGTGCTTCTTCAAGTCTCCCAAGAGAGACTTGTAGTCGGCCTCCAACCGCTGGTGGGAAGCCAGAAGACCCTGGAGAGTTTCCACCTCCGACTTTAGACGGTCAACGTCAAGCATCAGAAGATCACTCTTCTTCTGCATCACAACTTGCGCATCGAGAATCTCACGAATCTCGTCCCGATGATAACGATACGTTTTCATCGAATGGCACATGTCCTCGCGTAAAGCGTCATACAGCTTCTCTAAGCTGCGGACCTGATGCCCATGCGCCGCAACGACAGCGCCGAGGGAATTATCAACCCCCGCCGCCCCTGATTGACAGTCAGGGGAACAAGCGCTACATTCTCGAGCGCTTGCTTTCGAAGCGCTCGGTTCCCTATAAGAAGGGGCAGCGTACCGAGTACTTGGTGCGTTGGTTGGGATATTCCCAAGAGTTTGACTCTTGGGAACCGATCGAGGTGTTGAGGGCGGATGCCCCTGACCTCCTGCGTGAGTTCGAGAAGGATACTTCTCCTCGAACTCAAAAGAAGCGTCAGCACTAAGTGTTGACGAGGGCGGCACGCCCACGTTAGGTGCTGATGCCTGCGAAGCTTCCGATGCCTTGAGAGCATCGACATAGCACTTAACTTCAGCGGGTACTGAGAAGCCTCGGTACCCTCTAAGCTCCTTTTCGGTCAGCCGAGGAGCTCCAGGGGGACAACACGGGCATTTCATGCTCGAAGGGACCCCACAAGAGAAACCCTCTTTAATACAAGTGAAATGGACATACTCCATTTTACCTGAAATCGAGTACTTTAAGAAGCGCTCGCGGTTTGCGTGAACCTTCTTCACGTACCTGTCGGGATCCTTGTTGTAATTCTCAACAAAGGCATTCCAACTCTGAGTAAGGGCGTCTTTGTCATCCTTACTATTTTTCGACCCTTTCCGGTTCGTATAGTGACGAGCCTGGTAGAAAAGGTCGATGAAGTACCGACGTCTAATCGTCAGTACTACGATCGAAACGACGATTGCGAAGGTCCTCGCAATCGTCAAGGGCATTAATGTCAAATAGTGGGTATTGACAGTCACGTTTCATATGCCCACCACTATCATAGGCAAGAGCCCATGCGGGGGTCCAAAACCCCACTTCGTACGGAACATAGCGTTCTACACGACTCAATGAATCGGAAGCAGTGTAAGCCGCTTCCGCACGATGTTTCTTGGTGGGTGGGGCACCACCTACCGTCTCAAAGCCGTCTTCGCTACGACCTGGCGAATGACGAGGTCCAGGAGGAGCCCTACGCTCCTCATACCACCGCTTCATCGAATTGTCGCTGTCGTAATCGACGGCGTCAGAAGCCACTTCGCCATCACTTAACGGCGAAGCGATTTTGGTGGTCTTAACCCCACTAGAGTAGCTGACAGGGACATCATCGTCCTTGCCCCCATACTCGGAGTCGGATGACTCCCCGAAGAGGTCGTTAAACTTCTTCTTTGACACCCGCCGTGCGGCAGGTGGAGATGCGGAAGACGCCGCATTCGCGACGTCTCCCCGCCCTCGCTTAGACACTGCTTCCACAGCGTCTGCCACGAGAGACAAGCGATCTTGCGAATTTGCCTTGCGCCTCGAAACTACGTTCGAAGCGTCGGCGTCCGACGACACTTCCGCATGCGATGCAGAAGTGATATCCGTTTTCGATGCATCGGCAGTGCTCGTACGAGCGCCGCTGCGTTTGCTGACCATCAGATTACTTCTGGTCAAGATGAGTTATAACTGAATATCGTTATGACCAACAAGTGCCACCACTCGATTGGCCAATATTACGATATATTATTGGCCAACCAGCTTGAGTGGGGGGTGATGTAATGGGGTACCATTACATAAGTGATATTTGAATAGAAATATCACAGTTCAATTTCAGTCGTAATACATGAAATTGTGAACATTGGATTATAAGTTGTCATAATCCACCTTTGAGAACAGATTCTGATATAATTGAATCTGACAAGTCATCTAATGATACAAATATCATTAGATCAGCTTTATACTACATGTTACTATGATTAGTCTAGGTCTAATTATACTAGTTAGCTCTTAACCACTCATAAATATATTCACTCTTAAACTTACCTTCTAGCACTCACACCTCACAGTATATATATATCATTATATATATATACTTAATCGATTATAATTAATATATTGATATTTTCTTAACTGGGTTTATTTAAAGTAAACTAAGTAGGACCAAATTACATTTGGTCCAACACAATTTGCACGCTTCCTCATTGCAAACTAACAGTG
>MIQA02011040.1:0-15806 GCA_001887855.2 Sclerospora graminicola | reverse complement strand
CACTTGAAGTCCAAGATTGTCGAAGGGTTGCGCCAAGGTTCTTGCCGGTCGATGGCCGTCAGAGATTCGGAAAGAGAGGCAGTATGATCCCGCGCACCTAGGCCTGGGTACCACGTTCCACCCTCCGCTGCACCACCGCACCTTCGGTTTGGCAGATGGAGTATAAACGGGGAGAGAAACAGGTCCAGGTCACAGACACCATCCCGTATGCCTTCCATAACAAACGCACATAAGCGGACCCATGCTTCGGAAGCTCGTCCTCGTCGATTCTTTCGGGCGGCGGAATATGCTCGGAGAGATACGTCCTCTCGTTTATCTTCTGCAGAGATGTACAGAAATTGGGTGGATTCCCAGATGGACCAGGCATGGGTCATAGCGAAGTCCTGGAAACTCGTTTTGAATTCTGTAAACCATGGGCCGGACGGAAGTCCCATATCTGGCATCTCAGTGGCCAAGATTCTCCAAGGCTCGGTCTCCATAGGCGTGTCAATGGCACCCGACTTCATCAGGTTGGGGCGCCAAGTCCCTGATGGATGCGACTTGCGTGACCGAGGGAATATCCGGAGAGGTGGACGAGACAGAGAGTGAGCGGGCTGAGAACTGGAAATATCGGCAAGACTTAAGTTCTCAGCTGCTCAACCGACCAAGGCAGGATGGCGGACTGATCCGCCTCGCTGTGGAAGCGCCCGTCCGGTAGCCGCAAAAGCGGAAGTTTGGAAAAAGGGGGCGCAAGGGCCAGAGTGCTCCGCCGGATCTTGGGTTTGGCCGCCGGTCGGCCGGATCGACATTTGGGACGAGGTCCGGCCGGAGCTGGCCGCCGGGTTTTGGCTAGAGTTTTGGAGAGAGGTTCTCCTAGATCGTTCAGGTCGAGAGTCAACCACTGATCAGGCATGTCATCTTCATTCTCCTCCACCTTATCCTCGGCTACTCCGTTGGGATTTAGGGGACGGGCGACCTGAGAGGCCGGGGTGACAACAGTGTCAGGAGGCAAAGAGGGATCAGTCGGCTCATACTCTCCGGATCCAAAGCCAGCCGGCGGCGGAGTCTGCAAATCGATAACCTGAACAGGCCCCGGGTGATCCGCCGTTTGGCTACCGGAATTTGAGAGGCGACGGCGGGTGTCCGCGCGAGAGCGAGACAACGCAGCGAACATCTGCTGTTCGTCGTAATCCTCGTCTTCTTCGTCATCATCGTATATATACCTAGGGGAGGGCGGATCTGAACCCGAGGATGAATCAGACGGAGAGCCAATCTGGGTACCGGATGGCGAGGCAGCTGCCGAGCCGGATGGTGAAGTGGCGGCCGAGCCGGATGCCGAGTCATTTTCGGAGCTAGACGACGAGACAGGCGTAAGACCAGTTCTCCTCGGCGAAACGGGTGGAGATACGGCGGCGGACCCCATTGCGAACAAGCTATCGTCGCTGTCCGACTCAAGCTCTTGTTCGCTAGCCGAATTGCCCGGATAACATCGGTGCGAGGGGGAGGATTCACTCCTTTTTCTCCGTTTGGGAGAGGCAGAAGGCGGATCGGAACCGGCCAGGGAAGGGTTAGAACTGGCCGGACGTTTTCCGTTCCCCGATCCCGCCGAGGCGGACGAGAGATCCAAACCGGCCAGGGGCGGATTAGGGCCGGTGGGAAGCTCCCCAGGTCCCAATTCCGCTGAGACAGATGACCGGGGTGATTTCGGTGGGAAGGTTTTCCACTGACTCACCATCCCCAAGATGGCCAAGATGGCCTCTCGTGCACTCAAAGGAGCTTGTAGGAAAGGATCGATCTGGGTTTGAGTTGTTTCAAGATGGTCTTGTAGTTCGCCCAAAAGGGACCGAAAAACGATCCTCTTTATCCAGCAGGGCGGCACAAAAGCGGTCGACCCGGGTCGGCTCATCATGGGCGTCACAGTGACTTCGCTGGACCTGGTAAAGCTCAGACCGCAGCTCTCGTTGCCGGGAGGAAGCTTCTTGCAACTTCTGCTCCAGAGAAGAAATGTCGCGGAGAGCTTGAGCGTGGGACTCGCGCAGGTGGTCTCGGTCGTCCCACATGGTATCTAATTCGTGGTACACCTGGCGGTGTCGGGCACGAAGATGCGATAACTCTTGGGATACGTCGGAAATCTCGGCAGACTGTTGTTTCAGCTGTTCCAACTGCTGGACTGTGGAGTGATAAGGGCATGGAAACCGTAAGCGACCGGGTTACAACACAAGAAGAGAAAAAAACACTTGCGCTGAAGTTATGAGTGGTGAACCAACTCCTGATTGGCAGTCCGGGGGGGGGTTCAACGACGTCTGCCAGCATGCGGAGACGATTTCTCTCTTCCGTCAGGCTGGCGACTTGGCCCTCGAGATCGGTCACCTGCTGTTGAAGGTCACTCGGTCCTGAGGATGATTTCCGAACGGCAGCTTCATCGGCCCGGCGGTTGGCGGAAGCGAGTTGCTGGACCAGATCAGTTTGGATGTGTTCCAAGCTATCCACATGGGCGGTTAACATCTCCAGCCGTTTCTCCATCCCCATCACTTTGGAGGTGGGGGCGGACGGTGTAGCGGCCCGTTGCAGGGCGTCCGTAAGCTGGCCTACAATGGCCCTAAGACACATAGTCCAGCCGGGCTATTTGGGGTAGATTACACAAAAGGGAGTAGTGGACATAGGGATAAAAATCAGTATACGTTTCGCTTTCTTAGACACAAGTCGCTTTCATTGGTTCACAGCGGAGGGCTAAAAAGGTTCCCTCTTGCTGCTATTGGTTTCCCCGGGGAAGGTTAAAGTAACCCACCGGAAGTCCCCTGACCGGGAGTCGCGGCGTTGCGTATACTCACCTCAAGTCGCCCGTGTTTTGAACACGGTTATATCAAGTATTGGAAAGTGTGGTAACGTTTTGGCCTACTGTGGAAGATTGTGGAGTTATATTTGGATTCCCCTTTACGTACACGTTTGGATTTACCCCTTTATTATCATTGGTCCAGCTGGCCGATCGATTATTCTCGGTCCAGCCATCGCAGTATACAAACTTCAAGTATATTTCCAATCCTGCTCCCCGGGGAAGATTTCCGCCCAGGAGCTACCCCTAGTCCTAATCCTCGTCTCCTTATTCGACGGACTTTACACTTTTCGCCCTAGGGTCCATCAAGAGAGCGCCGCCGCCAGTGCTGACGGGTACACAAGGTGAGCTTTTCGAACATGGATCATCCAAGTCGTCACGACCAAGGTGCTGAAAGTGACCGATCCAGCCGGCCGGATGCCGGATCGGATCATGACTCGGATGGACGGAGTACTTCCTCCGACAGTCAGTCATCTGGGCCCCCCGTGGGTGTTCGTATCTAAGGAAGAATTTCTGAGAGCGACTACACCACAATTGCACCGTCGAGTCTTCAATTCTTATCTTCTGTTATTTAACGTATTTGAGAGGTTATATCGTATAGTATAGTGCACAAATGGAGAGCCCCCCCACGACACCTACCATAAAGAAGGCGCCGCTACAGTCTGGAAACCCGGCAGCGGGTCGTAGATTGTTCGCGTTAGGGGGTGACTGGAACTTGCTCGCGTCTCACCAGCGGGGGAGATATAGTAGCGACCCTTTCGCGATTTATTTTCCTTACGAGTCCATCCAGATGGCAGCTTGTTGTCGCCTTCGGCTGTGACGCTGCCTGTACTACGTCGACTTCCACGACTCCTTGGATTGCTGCCTTGGGTTGTAGCATTGGACAAAGAATTGCTAGTACATGTACTTTTCGTCTTTGGTGTTGCAGGGCTTCTTGTGCTCGCCGTTGGCTCCGTCGTCGGCGCGTTACTCCCGCCACTCTTGTCGCCTTGGTAAGGGTTTGTGCTGTTGTTTTCTATCACTTTATACAGCACGACGATAAAAATCAACACCCTTTCAGACTATAAACTGATACTAAACGACTCGTTCCAGCTCAAAGCAAGTCAAAAAGACCCTTCATACCTCCACAGCGCCGTCTTCTTCATAATTGCGACTGACCAGTTGGCGTCCTCCTACCCCAAAATCTACAGGGACACAGCGCGGATGTTTTTCACGAATGCTTTTTCCCTCTAGCTGGAGATCGCGCCGTCGCACACTCTGTTTCTTCTCTCGTGCGTCTAGTTCAGCATGCGAAGAAATAAACTGAGGAGGTTTGTTCCCTCTATAACCGCAGATTAAATGTTTTCATTGGAGAAGGCGATCGGCATCATTTCAGTCAAAATATAGGTACATGTATGTGCTTAATCATGAGATCAAGTTTGCAGTTCGGTATATCGTTCATTGAGGCGAGGTGCAAATGACTGTGTAGTATCTACCAATCGCAGTGCGGAAATTAAACATGTGTAAACGCACCAAAAGTTTTGGGACCCACTAGGTGCACACCCCCTTTTTGATACGTGCACACCCCCTGTACCATAAAATAGGTACAGCATTCCGTAAAAGAATGAAGGTGACATGCGCACAAAAAGACAGTAATTTTAGCCGTCTTTGTAGCAAAAGGGAGTCCAACGATTCAAAAGCGGACACTATCTTCTCTTCGTTGACCTGCATCAAGCTAATTTCTTGGTGCTTACCAGGCGCTCAAATGACAGACATAAGGGGTGTAGTCACCAAAAATACAAAAGCTAAGAGCTGCGAGGGCTATCAAGAATTCAATTAAGGAACATTAATATGTCAAAGCTTCTGCTCTTTTCTTTAAATCTGCTTTTTATGAAGTCGATATGCTTTAATGCTTCGATTTTACCTGTAAATTGTTCGACCCTCTTTTGTAATAAGCTACAACCCTCTAAAGTATGTTAAAGATTGAGCTTAGATGTGCACAAGAAGAAGCATATAATTGGAAGAATGAACGATTTTATGCTCGCTATGTAGTTTGTTGATAATAGGTTGCCCAAAGTTTTTTGTAATTATGATGTGGTTCACGTAAGTTCAACTTGCAATGACCATCACTCCAGAATAAAGTACGTCAGCGCTTCGTCATCGCATCAAGCTGCTCAAGTTTCGCGTTGCTCGTTTGACCAGTCTACTTAAATACTTCGTACAGAATAGAATATGACGACCTTTCTCAGTCACTCTTGTC
The DNA here is from genome assembly GCA_001887855.2 of Sclerospora graminicola. NCBI lineage: Eukaryota > Oomycota > Peronosporomycetes > Peronosporales > Peronosporaceae > Sclerospora > Sclerospora graminicola. The sequence goes on along the minus strand of MIQA02011040.1, from coordinate 10,755 downwards.
ACTTTGTTCTCATCGGGTTTCATCATAATTAATGCAAGAGGCTGGAGCAGCACTGGAGCAGCAACTCGAGAAAATACGACGCTCAAAAATAAAATTCGTGCGCCGAGCTGAACGCGTCCTTTCTCGACTGAGGATTCAGGTGGATAGATGACAAAAGTCAAACCATGCAAGTTACAGTCTCATTTTGAGTTTTCCACGTGAATAAACAGAGCAAACGATTTCAGCTAGAAGAGCCTCGAAGGACAATGGAGCAGGCAATTGAGGCACACCAAGCTACGATTTCACCACGACTGGCTAATATATTCAGCTATGGGACGATAACTAACGAGCTGAAGACTCAGCAGCAGCGTCTAAACTTATTGCAGACCAGGACAGGAATGTCCCCAAGCGATCACAACACATTTTTACCTTGGGTCCCGATTCCTCCAGAACAGCCAATCGTTCCGAAAGGTGCTGTCCCCCCTTTAAACGAGCGACGGTAAAACTAGTGTATGGGAGATGCGGCAGATTTGTGGTATTAATCATATTTGTACGAACATGCTGTATGTGTTATGTGTTTTAGACTCGATCCGCTCGAATGGATGGAACTACTTGAGCAGACAGAGTGTTTGGATTACGTGAGCCCTGATGTTGACGCGTGCATCGAGATGCAAAACCGGATGGAGGGAAATCAAGAGCTCGAACTCACTGGCACAGAATTTATTAACAGTCCTGCGATACCAAAGCTACCTCCTTTGAGCACCCTTCCTGTGAAACGCTCGACAATTTTGAAGCCTATAGCGCAGTCTCAACGTATCACATTTTCTATGCATTGCAAACTACATGCCTACGCCTAATTTTCTTTTGTTCCTGCGTCGCATGTTATAGGCAATGTGCCGCGCCGTCCTGGACTACGTGAAATGTTCCCCCGCCAACAGCAGCCGACGGACTACAACAAAGTTCACCATTCCCGCAACTATCTTCCTACTGCTGAGCGTCTTGTAGAGAATAAAAAGATGATTAGACGGAACAACTTGATCGTGAGACAAAACTCGGAAAGGTCACAATCTCGTTCTGCGAGCCGCTCTCTTAGGTTTGACGCACAAAAGAAAACCTGTACTAACGCTCGACGCAAGCGCGCTTCGTGGTGTGGCCGCGCAACAAGTGAACAAGCTTTATCTCGACGAGAATGTAAGGCGGCTAGGAAATCAAAAGACTGTATGATTCCCGGCTGCACGAAAGGTGCTCGCTCAAGAGGTCTGTGCAAGCGCCATGGGGGTGGCAAACGGTGCACCTCTTTAGGGTGCACGCGCAGTGATCAAGGCGGAGGATTCTGTATTGCGCACGGTGGAGGTGAGCTGTGATTATCCGTGTCAAGACCTGGACAAGCTGACCTAAGCTGCTTGTGCTGAGTAGGCAAGCGATGCGCCACTGAAGGATGCAAAAACTCTGCTCAATCTCGTGGACTTTGTAAAAGTCATGGAGGTACTGTATGCACTATGAAAAATTGGCCTAAAAAAAGTTTGTCTGCTTATGATACTTGTTTATGCTTCTTCTAGGTGGTAAGAGATGCCGTTTTGACGGATGCAACAAGAGCAGCCAAGGTGGAGGATTTTGCCGTGGCCACGGAACTCGCCAAGTGTCTAATATTAAGGCGGAACGAATTTTTGTTTAGATATTGCTCATTTGTCTGCGCACGCTATGAAGAGTGCGCAAACAAATTACGTTTCGATGTTGTCCCTGTAGTAATTTTACAAGAGCTTATTTTTAATTGAAGTGAACAGTATTGGTCAAAACTTTTAAATAATATCCATCTGATTGGCGGAGATCATATGGGTTCCTTTGCCGCCGAAAGCTTCACTCCCCGCCAAAAAAACATAACATTTCAGACACCTCCAGGTCGCAAAACATACATAGTCCATGACGGACCTTTTTGTCCAGGTGAGCATACATACGCATCAGCAAACTGTTTGATATGTGCCAACTTATTCATTATTCTGCCCATTTCAGTGTGTCAAAGACGTGGTTCTGGAGGTCACACGTGAAGACGGTAAGATTGACCGCAGCACACTTGAGAAGGAACTGGTACTACGCAAAGAAGTTGGCAATGCGCGTCTAGTAAGTGGTGACACCGTCTTGTGGGTGGGTAATAGTGTGCTGTCCCATGAAGACTCGACGCTGGACGCGACACCCATTCGAACTGTTCGTGTGGAGAACAACATGCGGCGTTTTATATTCACATTGTCGCTAAATGCTATAGACAGGCAGTTTTATGCCGAACTAAAAGACCAAGTGGAAGGTAAAGCGGGCATAGAGATCCGCAAGAAAAAGCGCAAGATCCGCAAGCACCTGAGCCTAGCAAAAGGTTTCACGCCCGTCAATACACTCAAAAGCCCTTTACAGAGCCCTACTCCGCTACCAAAAAAGATTTCTTTGACGCCTAAGCGCACTCCGCTGGCGGATATTGGAACACCCCAACGAACCCCGCAATCGACACTCCCACCACCGTTGCCTGTGACAACGAAAAAATCCACCTTGACTTTGGCCTCACCTCTAAGATCGCCGTTTCGCTCTCCATTCCGTAAGAAAGCGCGTCTTTCGGAAAGTCCATCTAATGAATCGCACATTCCAATGTCCCCGTCTTCGCGATCGCGGACACGTGAATGGCTAAGTCCCGCTCGATCGCTTAAGCCGGAAGCTGGACCAACACCGGCAGATTTAAGTAGCCAAACTATCAAGAACCAAAGCACGCAGAAAACAAAGGGGTCTGATAGCACTGATGCAAACCATCGACGAAACTCAATAACGGGCTCAGTCAACAAACGGGTGCGCTCTCTTCAGTTGATACTGGACGACGAAGCGGCCTGCAACAAAGCCGATGAAGAATCAATAAACAAGATTACCTCGCACTTTTTCAAGAAATGTTCACCGCTTAATTCTCCTCATGACAGGACCGCTCGAGCATTGGATGTATCAATGGATTCTGTTGCTACCGTGGAAACCGATCAAGCTGATATGTCTAATTTAAGCGCTAGTGACTCACCGACAGATGGGACTCATAGGAGTACGCACGGATTGCTCAACTTGGGAAACTACTGCTACATGAATGCAATTGTACAGGCGTTAGCAGCTATTCCAGGGTTTGTGAACGCTGTTCAAAATGAGGAAAACCTCTTGAGAATTGTTCGGAAACAGCCTCTGCCTTGTGTCAAAGCCATGACGATGAAGCAACTCAAAACTACTTTTGATAATTGGAGAAATAATGGCGAAAGTAAGCATCTTTCGCTGCAGTACGCCCTCAGTCAATTACTGCAGCTTGTTATAAATGGCAGCGAGACATCAATTAACCCGGAGCCACTCAAGAATGTAATGGGAAAAAAGAACCCCATGTTTGCAACGTACGTACTACGTTTCTTCTTAGCGTCGTAGCTCTTTGTTCTTACTCTCATGTTTCTTTTCACGCTTACCATTGCAGCCACTACCAGCAAGACGCTCACGAATTTTTGCTAAATTTAGTGACTGAATATGAAAAAGAGCTTGTGAAAATGATCCATGAAGTGACAAAGAAGATTCAGGAAGGGACTAACTCATCGCCGCAAGTACAAAGGAGCAGTCTCTTTTCTATTTTACACAACGGATCCAATGCGAATGAAAACCAGTCTAAGACGATAACTGGCTCGGCCGACGCAGAACTGGAACTTATATGTCGATTGCCACCGGCGAAATTCTTTCGAGCAGAGTTGGGCCGCACATTGACTTGCCGACACTGTGGGTACAGCCGGAAACAGGTCGAAACATTCTATGATTTCTCTTTAGATTTACCGTACTACTCCGTTCCGGAGAAGGAACCCACAGCAGAGCAAGAACCTCAAGCGCCACTATCGCCTGAACGACAATGCTTTTGCAACCTTACTCCTTTGTCAAAGGGGGAAGGTGAAAACCGTTACTACTGCTGTCCGAAGTCGTCTTGCAGCTATCGAGAAAATATAATGGAAACGGAGGGATCTGTAGTGTCTAATATAAAAATTACGAACACTAGGACAACACCTGCTTCATCCCCGTCAACTCCTGCGTCTGGTTGGCCTCGACAGCCAGCTCCGATTGAGCTGGAAACTCTGCTTCAAAAGCAATTTGAAACAGAGGTGCTAGAACTGACTTGCGAGAAGTGTAAGGTCGGCCAGGGAGCAGAATTGGCGTACCAGGTTAAATCGCTTCCATCGGTTCTTGTATTGCACCTTAAGCGGTTCGAGGTCAATCCTCATACTGGTGCTTTATTTAAGCGATGCGATCCAGTTATAGCCCCTGCCGTGATATATCCAACTCGATCGATCAACAACGGTGCTTCATCGGGTAGCGATACGCGATACATATTGAAAGTACGTTCTTTCTCTGATCAAAATCTATGTTCTACGTGCTAACTGTGCAGTTGTGTGTGCCACAGAGTAACATTCACCATCTCGGCAAGAGCATCGATGAGGGGCATTACGTTGCTGACGTCTGCGATTCCCATGGTCAGTGGATTCGACGAAATGATACTTACGAGTCTGAGGTACGCCTTTGTTTTGATTTGCAACGCTGGAGATGTTTATCTAACAATTGCTGCGCAGATTTCGGAAGACTATGCTTTACAATCGTTCCGAAGTCAACGTTCGTGCTACATGTTCTTCTATGTCAGATCTGATATTAATGATGAAGGCAAAGAAAATGTACATTTAAATCGCGCTTCGCCTCAGGATGAAAACGACGAAAATTCGAGTCGGCAACGAGAACAAGCTTCAAATGGTGGCCTAAAGGCTTTCTTGTAGCGTGATCGCACTTCTGGGTATATTATTATTTTTGAAATATATTGCTGTGCAACATACTTGTTTACCTCTGTTCTGGAGCTTATCTCCAACAACCACTTCCGCTATACGGCTGTAATTTTTCATCGATCCCATTGGCTGACAGTAACGAGGTCGCCTAGAAACTACTGTAGCATTCTTTGCTCACAATTTCATAGATTTACTTTCAGTGTCCGACATGCGAACATAAACTGCCGTCACGATCTTGGACTAAGGCAGCAGGGATCGCACACTTATTCGCATAAGGGAAAAGTTCACCTCTGAGTCACCTCGTTAACCGAAAAGCCAACCAAGATCGAGAAGACACCGACCTATGGGTGAACAAAAACAGTGTCATTCATGTACCGATCTGCGATGCTTCTCGCCGTTCGCGTTCCTGAAATATATGATGATCCAATTCTCTCGGTTCGTAGATCGAGAATCTTCAATGAATCGGGTGGTTTTGACTACCGAAGAAAGACTGTATAGCCTTCAACATTTAAGGAACGGCAGATTACTAAATGACTCCAGATCTTTAGGGTTGGCTTTTATCTACGCATTGTGGTCCAAATTAGCTACTTCAGGCTTTTCAAAATTTTTAGCTACGCTGATCGACAGATTCTAACGTTTGCAAGTGTCCGATGCTGTACCACTTTTCCACATAACACATCTCAAAAGGTTGCAGTGATTGTGTCTGTATTTTGGATAAAAGTGCCTGTATTCCGGTAATGTTATCCGTTTTCCCGTTTCCCCGTTCAGATACGCCTTGAAGTTCAATCCACTCTTCTTCATTTTAAGCTCTGAGGATCCATTCAGTACGTAACTGCTGAACTATTCTCTCATTCAGACTGTTTGCGGACAGCTATTGCGAAATTTATGAACGGCGCCCCGTAATCATGTGACAGCATTCATTCAAACTTCCCTGCGGGTATCACCTGACCGAATTAGTTCAGGTAATTGATTAACCTCGGTCAGCTCACCCAACATAGCCGTGTCGGAGAAAGTAATGTTGACTTGGTCTCACATGGCTAAGGAGGTCAGATGATGTGCACTTCGATTCCACATTCCTTACATGTAGCATCTGGTATTTCTAATCACATCCTCAGCGTCTCCAAAACTCGATCTTTCATTGTCTTAAATCTGGGGGCCTTGTAGTCGATCTCTCCAGTGATATTTCTAAACACCAGAGTGATGCTGGCCGCTAAGGTCTCTAAAATCCTTTCTCCTCCTTTTGTGCTCTTGATGACCTCAGGCAACCACTGGGACAATAGTGCGGCCATCTGCCCAACCGACCATCAATTCCACTAGCCAAGACATGGTCGACCGTTTCGACAATACTTTAATCGACCGAGGTACTAACATCGTGTAGCACACATTCATTAATCTTAGCAAAAGATATCCTTACCCACCAGTCCAAAATACACTCATTTGCTTCAGCGCTCTCATGATGATCGCCTGCTTAAAGCCAGAGCGGTTGTGAATAAAGAAGGTCTTCAATCTCCTCACAGACCAAGCTTAACTATTCTTTACCTGTTAGCGCCATGTCTCAAAATTCCTTGGCTAGTAGCTACATGTAAATTTTAATTTGAAGTCTTTGCTGGGTGTCGAAGTCAGGCCCTTATAGCCAGTATGATAAATACAGTGTAAAACTCCAAAATTGTCTATATTATTCACCTAGAGAGTTTTTTTCATACTTTTCCTCTCTGTCCTAAACTGATGGTCACAAACCACTCACCGCTCATTTAGAGCTCAACGTATACTTAATTTAATACACTTTTACTTCTACTTTTTACACTAACTACGTTCTTCCTTCGTGGTCTTCTTCTCTCCTTCTTCCGAATCTGCAACGCCGAGTCTCCAATGTCTCGACAGGTTATGAGCCCAGCGTTAGGGAGATCAACGCAAGACTTTCCTAGGCTGAACGGTCCAAACTTCGCTGTGTGGAATGCGCGCGTGCGTGCTGCTCTCGACGGTCAAGGCCTACTAGGCTTCATTGACCAAGAGGACTACGATGGGACCAGCGTCTCGGACTTGGACTCCGAAAGTGATACGCCCACCCTGCCCAAGTCCCCCGACGTGTGCGTGGCTCACCGCCACCGCGAGGCCGCTGCTGATGCCGATGCCTCCTCCGACGCATCGTCCAATCCGCCCTCTGATGACGATGCTGTCGCGCCCCAAGCACCAGCAGACGACGCTGTTTCCTTCGAGCCGCCGTCTGCTAGTTCATCCAAGGAGGAGGCGAAGGCTGATGAAAATTCTCCCGCCCGCCCAACCAAGAAGACGCCTGTGTCTGAGTCGAACCTCCCCGTGATTCGCTCGCTCGCGGAAACGAAGCGCGAAGCTGAAAGACGCCGGATTAAACTCCGAGCGCAATGAAGGCGAAGCAGGCGAAGCTACGTGCTCGCCGCGCCCGAAAGACGCGTAAGAGGCGCAAGCCCAGCGCACATCGCTGTCGACGCATGGAGCGGAAGACGAGGTCGTTTCTGATCGCTACGATCGATGACTCGCATGTGCTACTCGTGGAAGACTGTAAGTCAGCGTATGCGATCTACCAGACGCTACGTGACCGCTACGAAGGCTCCACGGCACACAGTGACCCGTACTACATCAATCACTATTTGATGACAATAAAGTACGATGAGGGCACCGACTTGATGGGATTTTTCCTCGAGTTTGAGCGGGCGCTTAAGTCAGCCGCTGAAGCTACTGGCATCGTGATGACAGACGAGCAAAAATCGCTCTATCTGTATCATGCCATGCCTTCCTCGTGGAAGCCCGACCTAGCTATCTGGAAGGGCAGCAAAACGTTTATCCCCTACACCGACCTAAAAACGAATATCGAACGGAAGGTGTTGGACGACTTTGCCAAGCGCAAGTACGTCATCGAGAAGGGTACGCCTGAAACGCCGGTGACGTCAAGCGAGACAGCACTTCGCGTGGTCCAAAATCACCCCGATGGGACGGACGATCCGCCACGCATGTCCCGTGGTTGCGCCTACTGTCAGCGCTCCAATCATGCGATCCGTGACTGCCGTGTGCTACAAAAGGATCTTCGCATGGGGTCCGTTAAAGAAGGTACTGTCCTCCCAGCAAACTTTGCAGTCATCGAGCGCCAGCCGCGTTGTTACAATGCCCAACATCATTGTGATGAGCGGCCTCCGGCAAAGAAACCCCGTCCATCGAGGGATACCAGTCGAAACCGGTTCAATCAGCGACTAACCAGCACGTCTCGCCCAGACTCGTCGTGGAAGACTCTTGACGTGTTCGATCGTTTTGGAAACCCAGTTGATATCAATGAGCATCAACGCAAGTTTCAATATCGAACTCGCGAGTCTGGACTCATTGCCTATACGGCTGACACGACAGCGATTGGCCTATCCGCCACCAGCGCCGAGCCGCTAGATCCTACGTGGACGGTGGACTCTGGCTGCTCTCGTCATACCGCGTATCAAGATGCCTGGTTCCGGGAAATTCATCCCCTAACGGGCACCATCACAGTGGGCGGCAAGAAGCAACTGCCGATAGGAGGCATTGGTGATGTGGAACTTCGGGTCGAGGACTCAAAGGGATTGACACGCACGCTCGTGCTCCCTGACGTACTTTACGTCCCCGCCATGAAGTTCAACCTGCTCTCTATCGTGCAGATGCTGAAAGCCGACTTCCGTGTTGCATTTAACGGTCCATCCAAGTGCACGTTCTTCTTCAGCAAAAGCTTCAAGCTACACGCCAAGCTTGCTAACACGATGGACTTATTCCAACTACGCGCTACGCTACCTGACAAGACGCCACCACAGGCGCAACAGACACTAGTCACTGCGGAAGCTACTAAGCCCGCCAATGCACTCGTAGCCCCAACAGGTATGGACCCTACTGTACTCTTATGGCACAAACGTCTTGGTCATCCTAATTTTCGTATGATGCAGACCATGTCTAGGACCCACGCGGCTCCAGCTTTGGCTTTTACCCAAGCTTCATCGATACAGCAGTACTTCTGCCCATCTTGCATTTTTGCTAAAGCCCATCGGGCTCCGTTTAATAATAAACATATTGAACGTGCTAAAGCCCCTCTTGAAAAAGTTCATTCTGACATTAATGGTCCACTGCCCTATCCTAGCCTTAGTGGTGCTCATTACCTTATCACTTTTATTGATGACTACAGCCGCTTTATGGTTCTGTTTGTCGTTAGACGAAAGTCAGAACTCTATGAGTGCTATGAGCAGTTCCGCAAGGCAGCGAAGAATCGATTCAACACTGAAATCGGTCTTCTAGAGACACAGTTGAACCAATATGACCCAGAAGTGACAAGGCTGCAATCTGACAATGGCAAGGAGTATGAAAAGCTTGGCCGAATCATTTTTGATCGCTGTGGCACGCATGCGCAGTTCACTAATGCGTATACTCCGCAGCAGAACGGTGTCGCCGAACGGCGGATGCGCACGATCCTTGAACGGGTTCGAGCTCTTCTCATTGATGGAGACTTACCACGTCAACTATGGTGAGAGTGTTGCCAATACGTCACTCACTTACTTAACATCACCACTAGCCGTGTGCACCCCAAGGGCGCAACGCCTTATGAACTTTGGCACGGTCGCAAACCAGACATGCACTACCTAAAGGTTTTCGGATGTGCTGCGTTCGCCCTAACGCCTGAACCACAACGAAATAAACTCGAATCTAGAGCCAAGTTGTGTATCTTCGTTGGTTTACCCAAAAACAAAAAAGGCTATCGCCTCTTGAGCACCACGGGAAACCGTATCATTTACAGCCGTGATGTTACATTCCGTGAGGACACGTTTCCAAAATTAACGTTTCTAGAAAGTGCCACGCCTGATCCAATGAGTACAGCCCTACCACTACAACGTGAACTCCTTCCACCACTTAGTGTAATGCTCCAACGCAATCATAACTCTCTTTTAGTCACCCACCCGGATGGGCAAGAAGGTCCTCCGCCTAAAAAGGCTAAACCAATAAACTCAAATACTAAAGCTATATTGCTTAATGATTCTCGAGATCTTGAGGCGAAGAACCTTGCTAATGAACAGACTGTCTCCCTTCTAGCTACCCGCTATGACCCCGACCCTAAGACCTTTCGAGAAGCCATGAGCTCTCCTCAGGCATCTGACTGGCTTGCTGCTGCCCGATCTGAATTTGATTCTCTGCGCAGCAACAACACATGGACTTTAGTTTCCAGGCCTACCAACCGGAAGGTGTTGCAATGCCGGTGGGTTTTCGTACGCAAACGCGATAGTAATGGGTGCATTCTGCGCTATAAAGCTCGCCTCGTAATCAAAGGCTTCCAACAAAAATACGGCATTGACTACATTGAGATATTTTCTCCAGTGGTCCGCATGGAAGTCCTGCGACTCTTGCTCACGATAGCAGCAGTCCTCGACTATGAGGTGGAACAAATGGACGTCAAAACGGCGTTCTTGCACGGATCTCTAGATGAAGAAATCTACATGGACCAGCCTGATGGTTTCCGATCGGAAGATCAACCTGATCACGTGTGCAGACTTGACAAGAGCCTATATGGCCTAAAGCAAGCACCTCGTATTTGGTATCAAACATTTGCCACTTACCTTGAAAACCTGGGCTTCCATCGTCTCATCAAAGACCGTTGTGTGTTCTACAAGCTTATGTTCAACGCACCCTGCTATATTGCGGTTTACGTGGATGACTTACTGATAATCTCACCGTCCAAACAAGTCGTTGCTCGGGTCAAATCGGCCCTGAGCTCTGAGTTCCACATGGCCGATTTAGGGGGAGTAACGTACCTCCTTGGTTGGACTATTGAACGCAACAGGACTAATTGCTCAATGTTCATCCACCAAACAGGCTATGCCATTAAGGTACTGGAAAGATTTTCAATGTTAAAATCGTATCCGAAGTCAATCCCCATTGCTCAAAGCCTAAGTTCAAAGGACTGTCCTGTAAAAGAAGAAGAAAAAGCAATAAT
>MIQA02011038.1:0-12684 GCA_001887855.2 Sclerospora graminicola | reverse complement strand
TAACATTTCCTATAAACGTTTATTGTCTAATCCCCTTGCAGTCGCTGCCATGGCAATGCTTTCCTGGATGCTTTTCGTACTTTGAAACGCCTATTTTATTCGTCCTTCTCCTGTCAAGTCCATTGTTATACAGCCTTCTACTTGCACTCTGATCGTTGTCATTAGCCGGAGCCTGTCGTCCGACGTCATGATCTGACGTAAGAACTGAGGGAGGGTGCGCGAAAGGATCGTGCTTTCTGCCAAACCTTGAATATCTACCACGCTTCTGCACTCCCATCTCAAAAGTTTTTCCCTTTTCGCCCCTGCCACTCCTTCCTGCAGACTTGTATCCGAGTTTCTACTTGGTCTTGGGAGTATATGGTAGGGTTAAATTTAAAATCTCCTTGACTCATCCTTGTCACCCTTGGCACCTTGACCTCCCCTGTTACCTTGGATAGCCATCCCTGGAGCACATTCTACCCTTTTACCGCCACCTCCACCTGACAGTTCCCGATTGTTTTCGAAAGAGTGGTCTCTAACGTTTGGTTAGATTTCCTGGCTAGGAAGCAAGCATCGATGGCTTTCTGCTTCCACACTAGCCAGTTCAGCTTATGGGTAACTACAAGTAGCTCGAATAAATCGATCAGTCTTTTTTTTCGACTCCTGATAAAATTGGCCACTTATCTGTTTTTTTTTTGCATTATTCCCGTCCCTTTTTTGGGTTGCTTGTACACCGCCTTGAACAGCTTCTGGGTGAGGTCAAGCCATGTTTGCTGTCTCGGTTTCCTTTGAGCCGCGTCCGACAACACCTGGCGCAAAGCCTCCGCTAGCTCTTCAGGAGTATTGGATCGCCTTGCTTTCCTTTCCGTGTGATCTGCAGATTGGTTTGCCGGCGTATCAACTACTTCCTTACCCTTCTCACTGCTCTCCGAGGATGACGACCCCTCTGGTTTCGTGTTAGTATCTCCCACAACTACCATAGTCGTCACACTAGTTTCAGCTTCCTCGTTAATTATCTCCTCCTGGTTGTCGTGGGCAGACATGGGACTATCCTGATCACTTACTTCCCCACTCGTCATTTCCTTGCTTAGTTGCGATTCGGGGACTATCTCATCTTCCATATGCGTTTGTTCGACGGGTATGGTGGTGAGTTCCTTTGCCTACCCCGGTTCCTTATCCGGGGGTTTTCAATCTACTGCCGGGCTAGTGCCCAATGGGTTCATCAGTTTAGCTTTAGTACTCGTGTACTCTGCGCGGGGTAGTCCGGGTCCACCTAACTTGTTCTCGTTAGGGGGTCTACTTGACAAAATCGGGACTGATCTTTCAGACTTTTGCGGTCGATTTTCGTTGGATGGCCACAAATCAAAATATTTTACAAAGTTATGCATTTAATGTAATCAATGGGGTTGAGGTATGTGCCAGAGGCTGCTTCTTTGCGGAGGATAGAGGAGAGCTTGGAGCTGAAATCGATGCTAAAAGTAGACGATGCAGGATAATATCAGCATAGCGACGGGTCTGGGGCGTGAAATGCGTGTAGTAATGCAATTCATCCAGGTTCGGTCGTGAACGCATGCCACCGCTAACAATCTTCTCCATAGGAGTGACCATTTCTAAATCATCGATACCGCCATTTTGCTCAATTCAGGCAAACTTTTCTTCAGCTTGATGCGCTCGCAAAAAAACTGGCATGTTATAAACGAACATCCATTGCCGTCATACGGCTACGCAAGGAGTCAACTGTTTCGTGCCATAATATATGATATTGAAAACATGGTGCGAATATACAACGTTTCCGAATCTAGGTTGAAGAATCGAGGGTACTGGTTGTGATTGGCTGATTTTTATTATAGAGCAAATTGGGGGTGCTAAACTTTTTCACCATGCCAAATCTATCAAGGTTTTGATGTAGTCCTCGGGCTACAGCTAGCAACACAATACTGGAGCGTAGAACGCGAAAATTCATTCTCCCCAATGGTGTTCTCATTCGTGAGAGCAAACTACCGAAACGCATCCACAATGTTGATCTTGACTTGTTGTTATGGGTGAGCTTGATAAGGTCGGAAGACATCTTGCGAGTAAGCAATGAATTGCGCGAGTATAGAGCTCAATTAGTGCGACTTTGAAGCAAAGAATACCCTAAAGGCAAGGCGAGTTATCTGTTGTTGCTTGTTCAAGTGACCCTCACAATTGTGCTATGTTAATTTGCGGTTGAATTTGTATACTTGCTGCAACTGACATGGCTACGCTCAGTTACCTCGACGGAAGACTGGGCCTTAGCGCTACTATAGTGTACCACCGACAATAAACTATTATTTTCCAAGCTATCCATTTTTGAATCATCGCCATATCCCTAACGTTCCATCATTGCCCAAATTTCTCAAAGCCGATGGGACTATCATCGTTTGCGCCCACCACGTCGATATTTTGAGCAGGAGTGCAAAGAAAAAAAAGGCACAAGTGTAGCAGGAGGTACGTCGAGATAACCGTGTGTCCTGCATCTCGAAGCGAAGAGACTAGATCAACTGATCCGAGCCGTTGCTATCAAATGCAACAGAATCCCTTGATATAATAGTAAAACAGTGCAAATCTGAACTTAGGAGAGCCGTCAACTTTGGACTCATAACCTGTCGTAAATTTCCCTTAAAAACGAAAATCACATGATATTTCCAGCGAGAAACGAAAATGTTAGTGTTTACAATTCCACAGCATGAAACGCAACGAAAAATCGTCTAATTCCATAAAAAGTAGCAGTACATGTGGTGGAGCCGATTTCCAAATCCATGACCGAAGTCTTGGGTGGAATCCGGATACCCACTGGCCGCCCGGACGACCAACTATCGGAGGGGTACTCCGTCGATCCTGATCAGCATCAGAATCAGATGAATCACCATTGTGGTGACTGATCTGATCCTCCCGGTCATCTGACCGGTCTTCATGCGCGTCAGGATCTATATTTATCTTCATCTCACCTTGTGTACCCGTTGATCGGGGGTGGTTACACTCACTTAGGTGGACTCGGTGACGAAAACGATGATCTTGATCAGGTCGGAGGGATGACCTTCTCGAGACGGGGGGTGTCCTCGGGTGGAAATCTTCACCGGAGAACGGGTTGGGGTCGATACTTAATCAGTATCTAGGCACTGATCAGGAAAGTTCGTCTGATCAGGCCAGCCAATGAGAGAGAGATAATACGAAACCAAGAAAACGCGATCAATCCACGATCTTCCACAGTAATCCACAAACGTTATCTCCACAAAACCTTTTCCAATATTATTGACGTGTTCCAAACACGTGTGCGTTGAGGGTGAGGTTCGATCACCTAAAACAAACCCGTCGGGGGTCTTCCGGTAAGCCAAAATGCGTCTAAGCGCGTCTTAACCGGGAAATAGTTGAGCAAGAGGGGACTAATCAACCCTGTGCTCCCAATGACCGCAACACGTGGCGGAGCGACTCTTTGCTTTAGGGGAAAATCAAAACCTGTTATTATATATGCAATGTCCTATACCTGTGTACCATACATCAACTCATGCCTGACTTATACTTCGAACCTATTTACTTCGTCGCACGGTTGCGTAGCACCACCTTGCCCATCCTGGCTGCACCTTCAAGCTGATCTGTACCACTTCTGCCCTGATCACGACCCGACTCTTAGAAAGATCTTCAACCCGTCCCGATCTTCGACAAACGACCTTGAAACCACTTGAGATCTGCTCTTCAGCACTTGTCCACTTCGTATACAGTCCGACCAAACCAAGAACTTACTTTCCCTTGCATCTGAACGCTGATCAGAGGCTGATCAGCCCTGATCACGATCGGCATAGTGATTAAGCGAGTGATCAGGTGGTGATCAGGCCGATCAGCCCTTGATCACCTCGGGAACGCTCTGGGTCATCATCATCATGACTCAATTCATCTGCTAAGCCATATTCCCGACCTTTATACCCCGTCAGGGCAACCATATAACACTGATCTCGGCCGATCAGGCCTGATCAGGCCTTACCACGTCATCTTCGAACACACCCATAGGTTATCATCACCCACACAGCCTGCCACTCCACATGCCCGACTTCATTCCACATCTAATCTTCATTGCTCGGGCATAATAAGCTGATCAGGCCGTAACTTCGTGTCATGATCAACTTCAACCACTATACCATTCATAGATCGGCTGGACGACTGCCCTTGACACGTCATGTCAACAGTTGCTCATCTTATATTACATCCACGGGAACTCCACTTAGTAACTGTAATAACGATCGTGATCGTGATCTCCATCGTTCCATCAGTGTCTGGGACTGGGCGTAACGACAGTACTTGGCTGATTTCTTCACATCGTGAATACCCGTTGTCCGCCACCTTTTCCTCTTAACTGTGATCAGCCTTTTCCCACCCATCAACCGTCATATGTTGATGGGTGTTCTATCGTCACCAATCAACGGCCATGTGTGGTCCACTTCAGTCCCAATATTTTCCGATCGCTTTACCACAGCCGCCCCTGAGACTAACTGCAGCCGCACAACGACTGCAGTTCGACTCACTCACTTCCAAACTTTCTCTCTGGTGATCAACATGGCTGACTCGAGCCGATCTTCTCTTCCTTCTTCGTCTTCTGCGGCTGCCCGCCGGATCGCTGCCTCGCCTTCCAGTTCGACTACTCCTGCGATCGCCTCCATCACGACTTCGACGCCGATCACGACCAGCCTCATCCGTCCAACGACGACCCTCGCTTCGTATCGCCCGCCTTGAAATCCTCCCGCTCAACCTTCCTCAGATCGCCCCCTCCGTTACTTGGAACAGCTTGCTCGCCTGATAGATGGATCGGGTCCATTCACGTTGGGATCCGTGGAGGCTTGCCGGCTACGGTCGGAACTCCGAAGTGCAATCCCCGAGTTGGTTTCTCTGTATGATACCAATCGGGCACTTAACGTTGAGTTATCCGACCGTCGGATCGTTGCCGATTCCTTGGCGCATGATTCTGCTGATCTGGCTGCCCAGCTGTCGTCTCTCCGGCTGGATCACGACCGACTTGACCAAGACTTGCAAGACATGACTGATCGCGTTCAGATTTTGACGATGGAGCGTGATCAGCTATCAGCTGACCTCGCTGCTCTGCGCCTCTCCAGACCTTCAGACACCGTCGCCTCTTTACAGTCGCTGATCGGTTCGCTGACTATTACCGTCCGCCGTCAAGGTACGTTTATCCCGTTCACTTCTTCTGTAATCCGTATTTGACTCTCCATGTTTATTTCCAGACGAACGTATTGAGGCGATGAAAGACTCGATGGTCAAGATGGTGGGCCATCTACAACGGCTCGATGATCACCGTCTCGACCGTGATCAGCTGCTGACAAGATCTGCACTGCCGAGGACGTAGAGCGTCGGGAAGTCGAGGTTCGCTACTCGGATAAGCAGGTCCAGCTCCTGGTCAAGCAACTTTCCGATTCTCGCATCGGCCGCGCCGACATACAGAAAAGGTTGTGCGAGAGTCGGAAAGCGGCTGAAGATTGCCGGCGCGAGCTTAATCTTGCTCGGGTTAAACTTGAAACCCTAGAGCTCGATGATCGCGCCTGGCTCCAGCATAACGCCGACCTGAGAAACCTCGCGGTGCAGACTATGGAGAGGTGGACCAAACCGAACACCGGTTCGGGGTCAGTTCGGACGGCCTTACAGCGGCTTCCTGGGCTGATCAGCTCTTTTACTCCGTCTGGAACACCACCACAGTCTCCGGAGTCTGCCCCACCATCACCAGCGTCTTCCGTCGCTTCCTTGCCGACCCATAGTGCTGATCAACCCGTGATCAGTACTGCAGCGGCTTCTGCGTCCACTCAATCTCGTTTACCAGCGACTTCGAGCCCAGCGCCTTCGGTCTTGAGTTCTGGGAAGCGCAAGCAGACCAGTTCGTCAAAGAAGATGATGACTCCCGCCAAGCGATCACGTCTTGCGATCGACTCGGACGACGAATCGACTGATCTGGACGAGAGGACGTTATCTGTTCTGGCCCGATCGCGCAGCACTGATCGTCGTACTCAGGCACCAATCCATTCAGGCGTAAATTCGTTGGCCCAGACCGTTACTTTGCTGGAGTCGGATGACGAGGAAGACGATGATCTTGAGGAGGCGCAACCGGCTTCGGCTGATCCCAACGTTCCTCCAGCGGCCCATAGGGCAGTGATCGCCCCGCCGCTCAATTTCACAGGCGTTTTCATCCCGGCGAAACAGTCGTCGATCGGGCAAGACGATTACAGTTATAATCCGAACGAAAGGTTCATGGATTTGTACGTCGTCATGCAGGGCAAGCCGACTTCTGCTCATATGGCAACACGGAAACCTTGGAGTGCTGATCCGATATGGGATCTGACGCCTCAGGTTCTTGCTGTGAGGTACAAACTCGTCCCTCGCTTGTGGTCCCGCCCGCCAGGCTGGATCTTTCCGACAAAATCGCCGGCGCCCAAAGACAAGCAGTGGCAACCGAAGGTGCTGACCAGAGGCGCTATTAAGCTTCTGATCGATTCAGCACCTTGGGATGCCCTCCTGACACCTATGCCTGGGCTTGCGTTTCACGATCACCCTTGGTTCGTTGAGCTGCAGGGACATTTGGTCTTGTATTACCAGGAACACGTTCAAGCGATATGGGAGGCGACCCACCATTTCCCGATCACGGCGACGATGCGCAAGGACGCTTGGATCGAGCATTACCATCATGCTCGAAAGCGTCGACGCACCAAAGCCGGGGCTGCTTGGGCCGCGATCTGCGATTATATTGTCGACGGGATTCAGCACGGCGAGTGTGATCTGGACGTTTTCCTGTTTCCTGGCGTGCTTCATTTACCTGTTCGTCGAGCGGGATCACGAGGACTCAAGGCTGACGGCGGGGAGTGGTATCCCGGTTATGGGCATATAACTCCGGTCGCCACGTTGCGTGATTGCCTGATCTGGACCGATCAGCAGGAGCCTTGGCGGAACCAGTTCCGATCAAGCCCCTTGGATCATCCAGGGTTCGCGGTTTCTCGCCTGCGCACTAAGTATGGCCTGTGATCGTCGTGACAACCAACTTTCGTTTCAATTTCCATAATCACTAATATATCACGACAATTCTTGATGATTTTCACATTTCATATTCACATTTCTTGTTCAGGTCTCATTATCATCTCCATCTTGTATGTCGGTCGCTCACATGTATACAGATATAGTTCTTGTGCAATATATGTATGTATATGTATCCGTTTCACTCCAAACCAGCTCAACCACCCTGATCTCCACTTGCCCGATCATTACATTTTGGCTGATCAGTCACAATGTGTCAACCCAGGCTATTGAGATTCTTGGTTGCCCTCTTCGTGGGTTTGCATCACTCCAAATCGATTTCGTCTCACCCGATCACGTTCAAATTCTCTTAATAGAGCTCCACAGTTCAGATCACGTTCATCTACCCACTCGGGATCGTCATAACCCTTCCACCAAACCAAGTAATCACGATGGGTTCGGCCAAATCGGGTCCTCTTGCCTGATCGGGTATCCATAACCTTCTCAACTTCGAATTCGTTCGGGCCCAACGTTCTTTCCCAACTGTCTTCGGGTAAGAGAGCTTCGTCTAAGTCAAACCTTGGCTGATCATCGCATGACAGCCTGGTTTTAGGCCGATCAGGGTATTCTCGAACCAGTTTCAGCTTCGACAAAAAGACGATCGGGAAAATTCCGTAATCGGTACCTGCAGTAATCAGCCGAGTGGCATGATCACCGATCAGTTCGGCTATACGGAACGGTCCATGCACCAGATGTGCTAGCTTCTTGGCATATCCTTCTTTCACGCGATCCAAGTAAAGCCAAACTCTTGATCCTGGCCCGATATTATGCGAAACGGCCTGATCATTGTTCCGATCAGCTCTTTCTTGGATGGCCCTCCGCAACCGTTCGTTGACTTGCTCCCGCGCATGTTGGTAGTGACGTTGAAGTCCCAATCGCCATCGACGAGCTTCGAGATCTCGACCTCGTGTGCAACCTACAGGGATCACCGACTCGATGGTAGATCGGGGGTCCCAACCATATGCCAGATAGAATGGAGTATCTCCCCTGATCCGATCAAACGAGGAATTCAATGCAAACACCAGTCTCTCCGCATATTCATCCCAATCTTGTTGCGCGGAGTCTGCGACATACATCTTGATAGCCCTGGTCAACGTTTGTACCATCCGCTCGGCTTTACCATTCGCCTGTGGACGGTACGCCATGGTCGCGCTCTGTTTCTGGCCAAGCATCTGATTAAAAGATCGGAACACTTCGGCCATAAAACCTGGTTCACGATCATGCCTGATCACTTCACTGGCTCCAAACCGTCGAAACACACATTCTTCGTAACTGCAAGCGACTTGTTGAGCCGTTCGTGTAGATCCGCTTTCGCGATCACCAATCCCGTGAACAGATCAGTCCAGATCAGCAACTCGGTATTGCCCTTGAACGATTTTGGGAGGGACGGTATGTGATCCATCGCGATCACTTGGAAAGGGTAGGTCGCCTGGATATTCCCAGGTGATCTCCCCCGGATATTTGGCATACCTTTTCCAGTTTCGCAATCCGTACATGTCCCAACAAACTTTTGTACACTTCGATATAATCCTCTCCAATGGAAATGTTTACGGATCCTGTGATACGTTCGTCCTACACCCTGGTGGCCACCCTCCAAACTGACATGATAATGGTGTAAGATATCAGCTTGTAAAGTCTCCGGGATCACGAGTCTGGCCGATCGGTCCAAATCCGCATCGGCCTGATCAGCTGGTACATAGTAAAACAATAGATCATTTTCGTCGATCTCGTAGTTAGACGCGATCTTGGCACAATCTTTTGCCTCACTCTGGCTCAGCTTCTCCAGATCACCCTTTAGAAACGCCTTCAAGTCACCGATCCATTTTTCCTCGTCTTGAGCCTTGAGAATTCTTTCGATCCGCATCTCTTGCACTATTTCCTCTGTCAGGCTTTCGCGAGAGGGTGATCTGTTGGATGGCGATCTGGTTCGTGATCTCGTCGTAATCAAAATCTGGGCTGCTTCCTTTTCATTTTCCACACGGATCAGCTCAGGCAGCCTATTGATCTCCACCAGTTCTTCCAACAGCGCTTGATCAGTGACTATTGATCCAGCCTGATCACGCATAGCCATAGTTGCTAAGTGATCTGCACTCCGATTCCAATCCCGTTTCACATGCAACATATCATGTCTTGGCCATCCACGTAAAGCTTTCATAACGCGATCATTCAGTAGTTTCAGCCGCGGCGCTTTACAGTCGATCTCTCCAGTGATCTGCCGAATCACTAGGTTTGAATCTCCGCATATAATTACTCTCCCGATCTTTTGCTCTTGCAAGAGATCCAAACCTAGCAGCAGACCACGATATTCAGCCTCATTGACCGTGATACCTGGAGTATAATCTGAACCGGCCGATATAACAGTCCACTCTGGCAGTTTCCATAACAACGCGCTATACGCCCCTACACCTTTCTTCACACTCGCTGATCCGTCGAAACTCACAACGATCAGATCTTCTTCTGAGCCGACGATCGGTGGGGGTATAGTGATCGATTCACGTGGTTGCTTCCGAGGAGCGACCTCGATCAGGGCTTCATCGACTTCTGATCGGGGCGTGATGCTGGCTGCCAGCGTCCCAAGAATTTCTTCTTCGCCCTTGGTGCACTTAATGATCTCCAAAGTCCACTGAGATAACACCGCTGCCCATCGCCCCAGTCTTCCATCTAAACCACTCGCGGATAGTAACCACGCCAGACTAGATCGCTTGGATAATACCTTAATTGATCTAGTTACCAGCATAGAGTAGCAAACATCCAACACACGTAATAACGCTAGCACTTCCTTATCCACAATGCCATAGTTAACTTCATTCGGTTTTAATGTTCGGCTTGTGAACGTCACCGGGCAATATATTCCGTCGTGATCTTGGACCAGTGCGGCCGATATTGCCCATTTACTGGATTTTAAGATCACCACGGGAATCTTCTCCGGGTCGAAGAGTTTCAGTATCGGCATCGAGATCATCTTCGCCTTTAACATACTGAAGGATACCATAGCGCGATTCATGTGATCTTCTGACCCTGGCACAGTGCGATCAGTTGGTGATCCAATCTCGAGATCCGTTTCAGTAGCTTCAACCTCGTGATCAGTCTCAATTGGTGATCCTCCCATCCGATCACGTTCTCTCAGGCCATGATAATCAACTTCCTTCAATTCATAAAGTATAGCGGCGTAGATCGAGAAGTCCTCGATAAATCTGCTATAATAATTCAGTGATCCGAGGAAGGATTGCATGGCCTTCAACGATCGGGGAAAAGGTAAGTTGCTGAGAGCGGCTAGATCTTTCGGATTTGCTTCCAATCCTTGGATCGATACGTTATGGCCGAGGTAAGCGACCTTGGGTTGACCCCAGAAACTCTTGACCACACTGATCGACAAATTCCAGCGCTCGCAGGTGTCTAGGAGTCGTTCGACCTTATCGCATAGCATATCCCAGGATGTTGCCGTGACCAAGATATCATCTATGTATGATCGCCTTCCCAATACTGATCGGCCCTGATCTTGGTCTGGCTCACCTTCCGTAAACACATCATGTAGATCAGTGGCTTCCCGATCAGCACTGATCTGGAAATACCCATAGAGAGCATTGTCGATCAGCCTCTGGTAGATCTGTGGGGCATTCTTTAATCCAAACGGCATCCGATTCCATTCAAAAAGCCCAAAAGGTGTAACGAAAGCCGAGATCTCTCGAGCCCGATCAGTCATCGAAACCACCCAGAAACCACTAGCCATATCCAACGAACAAAACCATAAAACTTTATCCAGATCTTCTAATAAGTCATTGATCAGGGGCATCGGGTAGACCATCAACTTCGTGAGGCGATTCACCATTCTGTAGTCGATACACAATCGAATTTCTTCTTAATCACAATCACGATCGGTGATGCCCACTGCGATGTTGATGGTCGGATGATCTTTGTACTCAGCAAACCCTTGATCAAATCGGATAACTTTTCCCGGTATTGAGGTGCAACTTTACGACAACGCTGAGCGATCGGCCTCGCATTTTCCACGTCTATATCACAAACAGCTCCGAATGCGGCTGGGGGTAGGGCGTTACCTTTCCCCATCAGTAAGTGACGCCTCTTCCAGATGATCTTCTTTAGCTGATCAATCTTCTCGGGCGTGTTCACTTCGGGATCACCGACCTGTAAATCTTCCATGGTGACTTCTGGCATATTTGGCGATACTTCCGGTAACACAGCCATCTGCTTCTCGATACCTTCAATATACTGATCGCCACCTTCGTGTATACACACTTGCTCGTCCACCTGATCTACCTTTTCCTGATCGGCATCATTTTGAATCGCCCCTTGTACGTCACTCGACTGATGGTTTACTTCGGATTCACCCTCCTCTGTAATGAATTCAGCTGGTTCATCCTCCTTTTCTTCCTCATGATCGTGCTTGAACTCTTCACTGTCCTTTCCGCTATCTGGGTCTGTTGTTTTCGGTGAGCCGGGCCTAATTATACTCAATATCTGTGGACCTTCTTTGACCCGGCTTTCCCCTGTCGCTTTGATCGGTGGCCTCCTCATCAGCAGCTTGGTCGGCGTAGAATATTCCGGCTTCTCGACCATAGGTGAGGTATCTTCATCCGCTAAGTCTTCGTCACTGATCATGTCCGTGGTGGCTTGATAAGCCAGATTCTGCCATTCAATGTATCTTCGTGATCCCACTGAAACATATCCGATCTGTCGGGGTACTTTCCCTTCAGGTAACCACATCCCTAAGATCATATCTTCGTGGATGATCAGCGGCTGATCGGATATATTCGTGACCCTGATGTAGCTTGATCGGCCGATACCTTTAACGAACGTTGCTACCCATCGTTTACCACGGGTCAACCACAATTTCTGTTGCCGATCACTCGACCGAATCGTGACATTGACTGATCGGGACACCCCGATGTTCTCGTACTGACCCATTTTTAGCATCCGTACATCAATACCATACAAAGGTCGTCGGCCGGATAGCTGAATCTGCTCTTCATCCGGCAGAGTCAGGGTTCCATGAGACAGGTCAAGTCGTATACCGGCTGGCACCATAAAATCCATCCCCAGTATCGCGTCTTGACCGGCTAACCGGCCAACCCAAGCGTTAAAATAGTAGACCAGGGATCCTGCCAGGGTGATCTTAACACGTGATCGTCCTTCCGTCATTTATGAACTCTCGCCGATCCCAACACATTCTTGCCTCTGGGTACTGTCTATACGACATCCCACCTTACGAGCAAAGGCGGAGTCGATGATCGAGACTTCTGCTCCAGAGTCAAATAAAATACTGGCTTTTTTATTGTTGATCTTTCCATTAGCTTAGCCTGTTTAAACCACTTGTCGGGAGAGTGATACTTCCAGTATCCTCGGGATTCACCGGGCAGTAGATCCAACTCCATGATCACGTCCGATCGGGAATATTCATCCACTCTGAGACGGTAGATCGGACACCGATCGATGCAATTTGAATTAGAACATGTATTGTCGGTTATCTTCTTTTCCTCAAACTTATATCCGCTACCGACATATGCATAAATGCCGAACATAGATCGCTCGGCTCGAACCAGATTCCAACCTGGCGAGCGATCTAGTTTAACATCTTCTCAACATCTGGTGGAAGCAAACCAG
>MIQA02011036.1:0-33584 GCA_001887855.2 Sclerospora graminicola | reverse complement strand
CCTGTCAAATCGAAAACTCCTGAAGAACTGGCTCTAGTGCTCTTTCAAGCACTTAAAGATGCGGAACAGACCAGACCACGTCTTCACTCGTGGTTAAATCTAACACAACAACTGTTTAGATCTACCTTCAATAAGGCCAAACAGTCTAAAGGCTTGCGTGTGAGGAAAAAAATGGAACTATCACCAACAGAATTGGCAAGGCTAATCGATTTATTCGAGCTACTAGTTGTGACTCATAATCTAAGTTGGGAGGTATGGAGCCAAAAGGCTTTAGACGCGTGGGCGTTAGCGTTAAAACAAAAACAACCGTTGGATGCTATCTTATCGAGGAAGATCGGAAGCTGTCAGGTTGAAGTTGCTGTTAAGGGACAAAGCGTCTTGGAAGGGTGGTTACATAAAGTAACCGGAGATAAGAAGGTAACACGGAAGCCACCGCAACATCAGGGGGAATATTTGTTTAATCCTCAAGTCTACTCTAAAAAGGGGATTGTCGCTCTCACACAAGTCTGTGAAAAAGAAGGGAATGGTAAGGACAAAAAGAAATTCCGGGATCAAAATTTCAGAAGAATGGATAATAGTTGAAGGCCTAGCTGAAGGGAATATTCTTTCCCAAACGTTACCTCAGTTTTTACGGCAAATATGACTTGAAAAGATAGACTGCGATTTATATTGACTATACGGATAATGGTCGAAGGCTGCCTAGTCATGGATCTTAAAGGAGAAGCATCAATCAAATAGGCAGTCCAAAGTACCAAAAGTCTGCAGGAAAGCATTTCCACAGCGGCTACTGTACGTGGACAATGCAAAGCTGTAGGATATGTTGGCAAAGGTTAAATAGATCAGTTATAACCAATCCGACCATACTCTTCACTTGTATTTTCTGACCAGGAAAATAGCGAAACGGCATGTACGAGTGTCAGTATCGTATCACAAACAAATCCATGGATTATGCAACTTACATGAGAAACCGGAAGAACCAATTTGGTCTGTGAAAACCACGGGAACGAGTACAGGTAAGAGATTTCAGCCGGACTATGTCATCGTAATGCGAAATGCGACCAGGAATCTTAACATTATTAAACTGCACGGTTTCTTGCAATCAATCATACCCTTGATTTCAGGTTTGAAGAGTTAAATCTGGAAGGGTCTTTATCGGCTACGTCGCTGGATTGGGAAATCGTTATCGACGCCAGTGGGTGTCCCCAGAAATTACGTGAGGTATGGCGGACATTTGGTGTGGTAATATCTTAACGTTGGAGCATCCGGGAACGCGGGGTAAGCTTCACTGTTTACGATGTGGTGAGGCTGGGCATCAGGTCAGAGGATGCCCAGTGTCAACCGAAACTTTATGCGGAAAATAATATCACGGTCACGGTGGAAGAATTCGACATGATAGAATCTCCAGAATCCATATTTGAGAGCATGGAAGCTCTCATCAAGGAGGGCTTCCATGCTCTCAAATATGGATTCTGGAGATTCGAAAACGAATTCAGCAGTGGAGACGGGAAGCGGGCACGACGCAAAATCAGAGACTCCAGAGGAGCCCCCCAAGAGTGACAAAATCACTAATCCGACGGTAAGTGACGGAACCAGTGGCAACTCCAAAAAGAAAAAAAGAAGAATGGATAACAGTGACGAAACGACTGAAAGATTCAGAAAAGGTCAAGATAAATCCTATCTCAGGCTCCCAGGTTGCAACTCCGGTTAATATTGGTAAAGTAGGACCTACAGGAAACCAAAGTAAGGTTCGCACTCAGGATACAAATCAGAAGGGTTCAAAATAACTGGTTGTACAGACTGAACCGGAACCGCACCCTGAAGCGGTTTCGGGAAAGGCGGGAAACTAACCAACGAAGGGGCGAAAAAGAGTCGGTCAAAAAGTCAGTCAAGGGCGACAAAAATCGAACATGGATTTATTGGTAATTGAAGCTCAAGTAAAAAATGAAATAAAAAACTGAGTAGTGAACTCACCCAATTAGAAGGACCTTTCCAGCAATTTGCTTGGGCGGATGCGGAAACTATCTTGGATTAGGACTATACGTTAAGGGATGCTATGCAATTGCAACAAGTGGAGACGCCGTCAACTGGGAATTGTCAAGCATATAGTATTATTCAAGCATTCTTGGAGGAGCATCCTCATATTTTGGAACAAGCTACAACATGCTTAAATAAGGGATGCCATTTATAACTACCCCGAAAACCATAGACTCACCCCCAATCTACAGTAGAACCCATATTAGTTACAAAAACACACAAAAAACACAGTCAGTTGTTGTACGTTACGTAGTAAGAGCTCCTTCCAAAAGACACGGTCAGGGGAAAGTAGACACAAACTTTTCCTTATCATCAAACAGGTAGCATAGTACATTTAACCACTTTTAAACCAGCTATCAAACACTTCGGGTACACGACGGAGCACACCTTTGTCTTTTTTATTGATCGTAAAGTGGTCAATGAAATGAACGAAATCTCGTGCAAATCTTTCACTTATTCACCCGTCAGATCCTCCAGCTCAGCAATCGAGCCCGCACACACTATCTCTTCATAGTCTTTGCTCACCCATAGGGGCAGAGGGGTACCCCAGAATTGGCCGCGAAATATTCCAATCTTTACCATCAACCAACCAGTTGTGGAAAAGCTTCTCCTGCACGAGCTTGGTACCTAATAGGTAAGCTTTTTAAAGCTTAGCACGAATGAGTGCATCTCGTGTTGCGGATTTTAGACTCCTGCATAACAAAAATGGCCACAGCCAGGAGCGCACCTTGACGCACATAGTCTACCGCGTCGTCTAGCAATGGTTTTAGGAGCTGAATAGCCTAGTGCAACTCCTACAGGTACACAAGTACCGTAGCAAACGTGAGGAGTAAAACTCTCAGCCAGCCGCGACACCAGTTAGGGTACTTGTACAGGAGAACGAAACAAGATGAAATATAGGTAGGTTACGGCAGCACGGCGTACGTCGTCCGACACATCGCTCACAGCCAGGCACTGGGTGTGACCCAGCCCATTTCTGGTCAACATAGTAGCATTACTAAGTCCAATGAGGGGATCACAGTCAGTCGGGTTAGAAAACCCCATGAATCGATGGGACTATCAATATCTGAAGCAGTGAATCATGGGCAAACAACTCATCAACCCTCACCGACTGTAGATTGTGGATCGAACCATAATGGCAATCAGGAACCAAAACCACACAGGAAGGCTACTGGAGCCATAGCGACCGATCCGGCGGATAAAAAAATGGGTAAAAAATTGAAAGAAGCGAGAGGAAATGAAACGTCAGGAAAGGTGCGCAAGCAACGATTGAATACAGACTTGCTAATCAAGGAAACCATAGCAAAGACACGGTTAACCGTCTCATAAAGACAATAACGGACAAACATGGAAAAGTACTAGTCTGTTTAGGTAAAGAATGTGCACAACGCAGAAATGGCGTATCGGAAAATCCAATTTTGGTACAACTTTCACTATTACGTTTGCAGCACTTTTCGCTATGCAGTGGAATTTTTAGGCATTTATTTGAGGTGTTTTGCCGTCAATACGAGGGTTAATGTGAGCAATTGTTTGGGTCTGATACGCATAACCCATGCGTCGCAGCGATATTACGCAAAAATACAATTTTAGAATTGTCTAATCGAGCTCTATCTAGTGAGCCCACGCGATGGGGCTGAAAATTGGTGCAGAGCACGCAATGCTTCAGAATCAAAAGAAGGTTTTTCAAGACCAAAGAAAATATTTTCGCCAATCGGATTCCACGTAATAGTTATGAGTCAATTTTAGAAAATTTAACCCTTGATTTAAGCTCTTCCGACACACACACCTATTGGATTTGGTGCTCACGTTTGTCACTTTCGTGTGCCAAATTAGAGCAATATTGCATTACGGACCCAGAATGACGGCTTAAGGTGAAGTACATGCATCACATCGATAAATTCATGTACGTAAAAGCTGCTGTAATGTCGAGGAAGATTCGAGCCGAATTTACAACCCTCATGTGTGTGTTGCCAGTGAGGACTGGTACTATTTGGACTTTTCGCCCCACGTAAGATATCCATTGCTCCAGAATGCAGAAGGACACAAGGTGCGTACGAGAGACACTGTTCGACCACTTGCTGGTGCAGTAAAGCACTCTTGTGATTTTTATGTGTCGGAGGATTGATCATATAATATGATTGGATTATTCTACCAAATAGGGAAAGTCACCAGAAGAAGGTAAACCTTGCTAGCACCAACAACGACGATGAATATCTGCTCGTTCTTCAAAAATACGCCGTCCAGTAGCAACATGAAGACGGTGAGCGTATGTTTCTGTATTATCTTTCTCTGGCCAACCTCATAGCAATCGATTTTATCTACAGCCAAGCCAGCCCAGCCAGAGCCGACGCCTCCGTCACGTCTTGAAACGCGTGATTGCTCGCGAGTGTGGGTTTGAAAGCCTTGCGCTGAACGCAAGTGATACCCGTAGCAAGAAAAGACTTCAAAACGGGACTTAAAGACGTGCTAGGTACACAAACTTTCAATTTTTTCAGCTTACGAGCAAATCTAAGCAAACAATGCATCTAGCACGTCGGTTTATTATCATGGAAGAGGTCGACGGTATGCCAGGTGATGATCGCGGTGGGACGGCGGAGCTTATTCAGCTCATAAAAAGTCAAGACCCCTATAATTTGTATTTGCAATGATCACCAGAGCCATAAAGTACGCTCATCGGCTAACCACTCGTTTGATTTGCGTATGCGTCGTCCTGCCAAGGTTCAAATTCGAAAGCTATTGATGGAAATCGGCATCAAAGAAGGGCTGCGCGAAACGGCAATGACATCACTCCGAAAGCGTAAATATTGGTCTTTTGCGAATCCATTGACGAGTAATCACTTTGGGTGCTGATCAAGCAACTTGGCCCATGCCATAGGAATAACTGGTTGCACTCCTTTAACTTTGAGCAACTCAAAACGCACTAAAATAATCTGAGCTACAACTTCATGGTCTAATCAACTATTATCTCCCGACTCGACAACTGTGTCGCACATAAATTATGCTTGGCACCATGCAGATACGTGAGCGCTAATGCCACCTCACTACACCTCTGCACTTCATACTGATATCTGTCTGTGTTTGATAGTACATTTTATAAATTGCCCTTGTCCATAAACAGCGAAATCGGTACCCGCCAACCTCGTGACACCCAGTAAGTTCGTGATGTTTGGATGCGAAATAGACACGAATGGTCGAGCCTGAGCTATGAGCGTATGGATGCGTACGAGTCTGTCACTACTGACTCCACACGCTTAATAATCACCTTTTCGCCATTTTTTTCCACCGGTTTGACACGTCCCACATCACTCAAGAGCTACTTTAAGCAGCTCCGTAGTGAATTCAGTTTGCCCATTGACAGATGATAAATCCATCGTTCTGCACACCAATCATCATGCCAGTCAGCCAACTATCAACTTCGAGAACCTATTAACAAGAAACAAAAATCGGTCCTACATGCTCATGCTGCTCCGCAAATTTCGTTCGTAGAGAAACCGTGGAAGTTGCGCGACTGTCGTGCCTCTTAAATCACTGTTTTATGAAAGAGACAAAATAACATTATTAGTACTAGTAGTATCTAAATTGGAGCCTGTTTTGTCAAAGCCGACGCACATTTCATTCAAAGCTTTGCCAGCGATCGGTAGGGATAGATCCGTGACAATTCAGTTTACAATATGTCTGATCCATAATATCACCCACATAGCACAAGAATCGTCAGTGTCTACGTCATACGGCACTTAAAACTAGCAAATTATTCCCTCACATGTCTGTTATAGAGTTTAGGACCGTTTACTTGACGCTACTCATCGGTAGAGCGTTCGATTGCAGCTCTAAGGGTCACTGCTACACTTTAAAAACATACGAAACAAAGACCGACGTCGGCGCCTTATGAACCAGACAGAAAAATAACGTACAAACTTTTAAGATGGCTAAAATTGGAGAAGTCAAGCTTTTGATGGTGTCAACATCGGCCTTGTTCGTGCCAATGAGGATGGGAAAGTTCTGTACATAAAAAATGTCAAACATCCGTCCCAAAAAGAAAATAAACCTACATTTTATCGACACTTGAGCCTCGGAGCGCCAATACGAGCGTGTTAACCTTAACGTTCACTTCAAAAATATGTCCATTGGTATCCTTGTTGTCGCCCGTTTTGGAGCACTGATACGACGCAGTGAGATCGGAAATCGTTAGAGTGAAGTCTTGTGGTGACGGACACGCAACGTCAATATTTAGTACTCGACGCCAGCGCGACGGCACCCAGCAGAGCTGTCACGAAACTTCGGTCAGTGAAGCGCATTTCTGGGGACTTAGGCGTTGGAATCAAATTAATCGGAGCTCCCTTGCATATTTTTTCGCTGCTCCGACTGCGTAATGAGAAAGTTAGACCAATTATTAAGGGGATCAAAATGCGAAGCAGTAAGAGTTAATGGGATCTACCTTTACTTAGCCTTAAAGTGCAATAAACCATAACGACGTCAAGCAAAACTCAGCAGCCATCACGCACACACTACGAGTCCCCGCTTTGAAAAACCAGTCGGTATCTTCGTTAACCGACTTTAGACGTTATTTTATATCGCATGGCCGCTCCCCCTCGCTCATATTCTACCACACTTGCCCTACTTGGAGGGTCGATCTACACTGTATTGATCTATACTACAATGGTTGGCGCGAATACTGCAGTGTTTGTTGGCATCGAATTATAATTTTGGCGCGCAGTTTTAGATACTACGTTCACCACAAAATGAAGGTATATTTAGCCAATAAAATGTTTTTACCGATTTTGTGGTGTCCACAAAAAACCCTTGTGCACATTCTTCTGATGGACAGACTAGTACGTCCTAACAATGGAACCCAAAGACCAGGAGGAGTCGATGACAAGATCAACCATATAGATCAAGCAATTCAAGTCATGGGGTTACGGGAATTAACAACACCCTCCACGGGTAATTGCCAGGTATACGCGGTCAGTCAAGCATTAACGTCATTATAAATGCAAAATTCTGAGTCCACCACACTAGAAGGATTAGCCAAAGCTCTCATAAAAGGAGCTTTGGCAAGAGCATTAGTAGACTTCGAAATTAAATTTTCGCATGTCATACGCAAGCAGACACTATTGGGCTTGGGAAGAGGGTACGACAGAATTTCATCGAAGGAATCACTAAAAAAAATGAAGGCGTATTTGACAGAATTCGCTTCCAGCGGGTCATCTCTGGACGACGTTGTTCACACTCTTGCCTGGGGATGTAATGACACCCTATCTAGCATAAGCACAATGCTACAAAAGGAAGTATATGTGATTAGTCAAATCACGGAAAACACGGCTCCGGGATTTTTGTGTTTTACACCGGAAATTCGATAAAAACAAAGTCGAAGTTATAGGATTGGCGTATTACGTTGGATGATTGCGTGTTGATGGTACTCCAGAGACAGGCAGACTTCCCTGTGGAAGTCGAGAAGTGGTATTTACTATTACGGTTCAATAACGCACACTATTCAGCTTTTTCTATGGATACCGAGTCAAAGAAGAAATTACCACGTATAAACTTAATAACGAGATGGAAAGTAGCTGCAATAGCAGCAGTGATGAT
This sequence comes from Sclerospora graminicola, assembly GCA_001887855.2. Lineage (NCBI taxonomy): Eukaryota > Oomycota > Peronosporomycetes > Peronosporales > Peronosporaceae > Sclerospora > Sclerospora graminicola. The sequence continues at coordinate 25,964 of MIQA02011036.1, read as the reverse complement.
GACAGTGAAGATTTTTTTGACGACGTCAAAGTATGCGAAAAGTCTGCTAGGACATTGACCGACTCAGTGGATCAACAGAAGCCGAGCAAAACCCCGGGTAATCAAGATATTGTAATAATTGAGGAGAACGTGGATATCAGCACAGATACTGCAAGTCAAGAAATCATACTATCCTCTTCACAGGAGAGCCAGATGACTATGTACGGAAACCGCTCTCCCTGGGCCCAGAATCATGGGAAGGTGACTTCGACGACATAATACAGCGCCTCCAGGGCCCAACCTTTCATCATGACCTAATAGTGGAAATTGAACAAATTATACTGACTCACAACCCACGCATGTGCGAAATGTTGCACTTTTTTTGACAGAGACAATAGGGAGGCTGTCAGTACCGGAGCAAAAACATTTATTAAAAATGGACTTGAACCAACAATCAGTACGTGACTGGGTTATGCAGAAGTACCAAATCTCATTACCAATTCTAGTTCAATGACATTCCAAGATTTGGAGAAACCAACTTCAGTCATCAGAACAATTACAAATTCAGGCAGACATCAACAGAACCGCAAAAACTAGTTCAGCGGGAATTAATGGATGATATCACAGAAATGATCGATGACTCTGGTGAGAAACAACAACTCCCAATGCCGTGGTACCAATTATGGGATGCTCATAAATATAATTGGGAGCGAAAAACCAATATTGAGCTTCCTTTAGTTGAGTCGGCGACGTCAGTGTGGAAACGAGTAATCGAAATTGAAGGGAATCGATTACTGCATCTGCTAAAAGATTGTCCAGGGGCGTATCATTTATTGGAAAACTTAGATCCGGATCTGTTGGTTCTACTTACGGAGCCGTGGCACGAGCAGTGTTAGAATGGAAGGATTTCGCAAGGGAACAAGGTGAAGTGCCTGGAATTCCAATCAACTGGTTTGTAGAATGGGAAGGCCGGCTTTCGAAATAATCATCCATCGTATCGGAAAGTGGTTATGAATTGTTCTTAAGAATGGGCAACATTAAAAAGAGCCAAATATGGACATAACCCATTAATTAAACTATTTGCACCGAAGTTAACGGTTCCTCTCGCGAGATGTCTCTTATGTGCACACATACATGCCGAGTAGTTAACTGCAATATTAGGGGAAGAGTATCACCCCATAGATTCGATACTCACACTCTTACAACGACACTTCCGAACGCGATCCGTAGCACCACTCTACGCACGGAAAGTACAAAATGTATTAGATGGAAAAGAAGATGCTTGGGTAATTTTGGTTAAGTATCTTAAGACAACACATGTTACAATACCTGCTCCGGCAAATAATGCTCTGGATGGTATAGTGGATCGGATCTGATCCCACCGGTACTAAGGGCACCGCAGCACCTAGGTACCGGGATGAGGGTTCCGGCATTAAGGGCACCGAAGTACCTCTGTACAAAGTGGGAGGTACCAGTACTGAGGGTACCGCAGATCCGATGTACCAGGAAGAGGGTACTCGGGCACAACACTTCTACAGCTAGTACTCTCACTTCCGACACCGTGGAAAATCTATTACGTGTTTTGCATTTATACAATTCTATTTTAACAGGCACTAATGTATCAGTATTCTCTTACAGTATCTTTGTGACCATATAATTTTCAAGATAGCGTCTGTCGATATCACTTTTTTCGGCTACGGCGAAGATAGATTTTACAGTTCATGTACATGTATTAAGTAACAAGTTTCTGCTTGGCGTCAATATGCGTCTGGAATTGTTGCTTTGCCGCTAAGAAAATTCTCTTTGTCCTGATGAAGGACTAAAATTTGACCAATACTATTTTCAACGCGAGCTAATAACTTGTTGATATGAACTTTTCGAGCTTCTCGAGACACATTTATTTGCTCCCAAAGCAAATCCTGGTAAAATAAATCGCATGGATGGTCAAAAGGAGTGTCAACAACGTGATTTAGCATGAACGTACGTGTGTTAAGTTGGAGGTCTTTAGTGATGGAGCAATATGCGTCTGAAATTGTTCGCTCAAGACGCTAATCTTTTAAACCAAAACCTCATGGCGGTGAAAATTGCATTGCCGAATCCGATGCTAGACTCCGCCCTTGCAAAACATCTTTAGTCCATGCGACCAGTATCTGAAAACAACGATATATGAGCATTTGAATGGATGTACCTCCTACTTTTTTCAAAAACATACCTTCTGGTAATCATTTTCCAAATGAAGCCACGAAAAACGTTAATATTTGGGTCACCAGCTCTGTACGCAGCACGAGAGCTATATCGCTCCGGTCATGACTTCCACGTACTTTTTCAGTACACTTTTATCCTCTATGCCTCCAATCTTCTCGATATACATAAAATTTAGAGATTCCATCAGGACTATTTCGTCCAAATAAAGATCATCACGATAGAAATAATACATACATTGCTAGGATAGTTCAGAGCCAGCAACGTTTCTAAACGCTCGTCTGTTTTTTATACTCATGCTCGTTGATTGATAAACACTGAAAATACTTTGAAAAATAATATTTTTGTAAAACGAGGGGGGTGTCGGAAGTGAGAGTACTAGCTGTACTTTGATTTATATCAATATGACACATATGCGGCGTGTCAGCACTTGAAAGATATGGGATCAGATCAACTAAAACGGTCACAATACGTGCAAATCAGCCATCCAACTTACGAATTATCAGTCAAAACGTTCGAGGTTTCGAAAAAGCAGACATTGTCGCATGGCTGACAGCTTGGCGATCCTCAGTCACGATTCATCAACCACAAATAGTCCTGTCGAAGGAAACACGTCTCCTCCTCTGATGAGCGAGCTGACATTGTAAGTCGATAGGAGCGTCTATGGGGAACATACGGATCTGGCAAACCGTTATCTTCGTGGAGTATCACAAACCAAAAGAAAGGAGGGTAACCATTCTATTACACCCTGTTTTAGCGGGGCTTATCTCCCTATGGCGTTAGGACGCATGGACGAAAACGATTTATAGCAATCCAGTGGAATCATTGCGTGTTGGTGAATATAAATGCATCGTCAGGTGATCCGATCCAGCGGGATCATTTCTTCAAACACATCTCAACTATTCTTGTGGTGATCCGAGCCCCACCAATACTATCGGAAGACTTTAACTGCGTTGAATCGCCTACGTTAGATCGGATAGGAGGATCCAGAGCAATTAAAAGAATCAGTGTCATGGACACTATTTTAAATTAAAAGGAATTAGTGTCATGGACACTCTTTTGAATTAAAACAATAGTATCCAATCAATGTGAAAGATAAAAAAGAGAAGAAGAGAATATATTTTTCCTATGAAGTCGCTGGAGCCTTGTCTTTTCCCGCAAACTCGTCGGGGTACTCCTTGATTATTTCTTGTAGATGAGGTATAGTTGGTCCACTGTCCAACTCCCGTCAAAGCTAAGCGACATTCCGCACCGTATCATCGCCTTGTGTGCGTAGGTCGTTCCACGCGAACTTATCTGGAATTGACGTCTCGTTCTTGTCCCGAAGACTGTTCTCTTCTTGGACACACTCCGCAGCGAGCTTCAAAAAGTATGAATTGCCGGGATTCTTCAGTTTGCCCTACTAGGCAGCATCGTTACGCGCCTTGTCCTGCCACTCAGAATCGAGAATTAGCTCCAACTTCTTTGCGTTCCATGCAGGGCCCAGGTGGACTTGATCTTGTCAATGACAAACAAGTCAGCGGGCCGGCATAAGTCGGTTGAGTTGGGTGGCAGAAACCTCAGGTCTGCATTGATGCTTCGGAGTTCTTCCTCATACTCACTCGCTATCAGATGCCCCCCCCTCCCCGCAATTGTCGAGAAAGATGATCCTTTCTTGCCGTGGGGGTCAGATCGAATGGCTAGTCGCTCGAGTAGAAACTCACGAAACACGCACTTGCCCATCCATCCCTTTTTCCAGTGCAGTAGCCTTCACCAGGAACATCATTGGGCACGCCACGCATGGGATAGTTGGCGTTGGCATTCTGAAGAATCATCATCGGTGGCATGCTTTCTCCACCCGTGATCCGGACGACCATGGTCATCCCTTCTCCCCCGGAGACGACTTCAGTGTACTTGATTGACGTCTCACCCACAAACCCCAAAGTTTTTCCGGTGTCGAAGTCGATGACAAAGGGGATCTCGTCTATATTCTCGACCGTGTTCTCGTCAAGTTCGCCCCTAGAAAAGCCAGGTTGCAAACTACCCAAATGGATGGCCACTGAAGATCGGCTCTCTTTCGTCTTCTTCTCAGAGAATTGTTTCTTGCCCGTCTGCGATCGTAGTGTGATGCCATGTTTCTCCATGAAAAATTGGATCCAAGAGGAGGTAACTCGATCCGTGATAAGCGTCCCATGTTTGTCCCGGCTGTGCTTGCCAAATTTCCCAGTTGACTGCTCGAAGGAGTGAAGAGCAAGCTGACGCAGGAGGGGCAAGTTGAACTGGAGACCGGCCTTTCGCAGTCTTGTGAACTCGGCCAACAGTTCTGGATACAACCAACAGACCCAATCACTTGGTTGACGCCCACGACCAGACAGCGCCTTGACTTCTTTCACATTCCGTCCTGTCGATGTGACCATCGCAACGCTCATCATTCCTCGCGTCAGATTGTTTAGCTTGTCCCGGTCAGCCCACCAACGCTCCGCCTTTTTGCGATCCGAGTCCTGGCTCTTGTCGTGCTTGAGCCCGTCAGAAAAACGATCGACAGCAGCTTTTGCATGCTGCCTTTCTCCACAAGCTTGCTGCTCTTGCATCCACTAGACCTCCGCGCGACACTTGGAGATGCTTGTGACGTCCAGCCTTTTCCGCTTTTTCTCGATTGCAAGAGTTGTACACTTTGGACACATGATCTTCTGTTGAATCCTTCAGGAACCTTGAGGTGTGCCGCACCAAGCGTGCATGTTGACCAGACATACTAGGCAGACGCGAACGTTCCCAACGTCCTGGCCGCATCCATCGCAAGGATATAGGTTGCTCATTTTCTCAGAGTGATGCTTTGGAGCAGGTTCAGATAGTAGACACTATTTTTGGCGGACACCAATTCTCTAATTGTGAGGTTTTGGAGAAAAAACTAAAAATAGTGTCCTCGACACTAATTTCCCAGACACACTAATTTTCTACAGACACTAATTCCCATGAGCAGTGTAGCAAAATAGAATTAAATTCGTACTTATTAAAATAAATACCTTAAAACACAAGTTTCGCCTAATATTAATTGTCGCCTTGATATTTAGCCAATCAATGAACAGTACACTCTTTGCTTTTTGATACAAAGGCCCTTTAGAGGGGTAGATAACGAGTACCGTACTGGATCACCGATGCGACATCTAACTTGTGTTCTACGGTAAATCCAACACTGCATAAAGTTTGTTAGCATCCACAAGGTGGATCTGGATAAGATTTCACAATTTGCCTTCCTACCAGCGTGGCGTGTGGAACCAGAACCTAGTGCAAGAAGACGTGGAAGACGGTGGAAGCTAAAAAAAATTAAAAACAGTAAAGAAGATGAAAGTACGCATATGAACAATTTTCCGAGCCGCATAGCGCTCCGATGGTGTGTGCTTCGGCATATCATTCCTGCTCGGTCCTGTTCTGTATCAAAAAGTGGGCAGGATTGCTTAAGTACTGTATGCAGTGTTGGATTTATTTTTTTTAATAAGTACGAATTTAATCGTTTTTGCTAGCGAATTAATCCTCCATAATCCTGGGTTGCTGCCAACAAAGTCCGGTTTTGCCCGCGAAAGGGTGTAATTAATGGGTAGGGTATTTGTTGAGCAAGAAGGACCAGCTTCATATTCGTATGAACCAATAATTGACATTCCAATTACATAAAATAGTTGGAACTACTACCCGACTAATTATTACCTTTTGAATTATTAATATATGTTTTAGCTTTTATTACAAAATCAAGCGTGACTTGAACACTGTTACCAAATTCGCGCAGTCCATGGCTGGTTGGTGGTGCGGAATTGGATCGCTTTCGTGCTTCGTCTTAGACGCAATCTTTGAGGATTTCGACCGAGAGTAGACGTGCGGGGTGGCCATGTGTTACTATTAATTACTGCTTCTGGTGCCTGTAAATGAACAATGTAACAATCGTGAAGCTTGTAGCCATAGCATTCAATTAACTTTTAACTACCAGAAATTTCCTTAATGAGTTTACATCGGACTCTGCGCCCTTCTTGCACCTTGTTACTTCTCTCTTCGAAACACTCTAAGAAAATTTGGAGTCGAGATCCATTTGCTCGTGTCGTCGGCCGTGTTTTCTCAAGTTCCGCTACCGCCCGGATTTGAGCCATAACGTTCGTTCATATGGTTTCCAAATGCTGGCGTGCCTCCAGATTTTTTCCTAATTGTACTTTCGCATTTCTCAGTTGCTATAACCATGCTATTCTAATTGACCCCATCGCCCACCATAAACGCTTTAGCTGGTCTTCGCATTCTTCAATCTTGTTTCCCAACAATCGTGAAGCTACCGCAAAATACGGATAGATGAAGCACCAAAATATAAAACCCTCATACAAAAAATATGGGGTGTTGTATCTTTCCGAATCGCTACAATAAGATCTGATTGGTCAAAGATTGATTCGGAAACCAGCAGTTTTGGGCAAAACAATCAAACGTCAACAAGCTCGACCCACCCCTTTTTCTCTGCTCATTTGTATACGAAACATCTCGATATTTAGAGATTCCCGAGTCAAATTTTCAAATATCGATTCTCTGTACTTCTGGGAATGAAGGTCTTCATTTTGGCAGCTGCATAATGCCAACATCAAGTAAAAGCTCACGCGCAAGATCGTCGACGCGCTAGCAATCCCCATTATCGAGGAAGACGACGATGAAAGAGACGGTAACCTAAACGACGATGAGCAATGGTCGTCTGCAACAGAGGGGCTGTTTGAATTTCTACAGTTGGTGCAATCGGTGCGATGTCTTGCCACGAGGGAACACATCCCATCTTCAGCGAGCTTTCGCAACGATGTTGAGACGAAGTTGCCCGTCGGCGAGTTTCGACAGACAGCACGCATCTCAAAAGATGCATTCGATATGATCGCAACCCAGATCCAGTCCCACTCAACATTCCACAACGATTCAACATGCTGCCAGTTGCCGAAGTATGTTCTAGCACCTGATATTGAAAGCGCTCAAGAGTGCTCGTCAATGAAAGACGCGCTTGCTGCTGCAATACGAAGAAAGCGATCCTATCGCGAGCATATCTACGTCTTCATCACTAGAACCGTCCAACTGGCACGGCACATCGATCTTTCATAGATCATGTAAAACCAATTTTCAACCACTTCTTCGCACTCAACGTCACTGATAAAGGAACGTCGCTGGTCTTTGAAGACTATTTCTTTTTTCATCGATTCGGAGACCTCAATTTGGTAACAGTTAAATATTGCAGCCACCTCCGAGTCGCGCGCACTCACTTTGGTACCCTTGAGATATCCCCCGATCGTTAGTGCTCAAGTAATCAGGGTAATGGACACTATTCGTATTATAATTTATATGCATTCACAAATATCAAAAACCGAGTCGTCATCTCCACTTTTCAACTTTTTAGGAGAAACAAGCAGCTGGTTTCGGTGGTTTCAAAATCAGCCAAAACTTGCAAAAAAATCAGCAGGATTTTTGCAAGGTTTGACATCCCCTAATTAATGAACTATTTGAGCAGGGTTTTCGAGCAAATTGACCAATTTAGTCTCGTGCATACAATAATCAAGTATAAGGTTGGCTCAGGTAGATGAAATCGATAACCTGACACAACCTTATCGTGAACAGTAAGGTTATTCAAGCTCCGTAGGAAAATAACCTTTACCTTGACACCTCTAACTGTGACAAATACCAATACATGTTAATACTAGAGATAACTAAGTGGATCTACTGTGGAATGAATCCACTTAATTATCTCGACTAAGACCTGATTATATTGTGGAATTAACGTATCTTTTTGCGATTATCAATTTCCTCTCGTTATTGGCTGGTCTGGTCGGTCGAAACTTCCCGATCGTGTTGTATACGGTATTTTGAATTAAGTACCAGCCCTAACCCGTCCTCTGGTGAAGATTTCCACTGGAAACCAACCCCGTCTCGAAAAGGCACCTTCCCCGATTTGTTCGAGAAAATCATTTTCATCTAGAGTCCACCTCATGAGTGTAACCACAGTGAACCAATGGGTACACGAGGTGGGATGAAGCAAAAGGTTAATCCGATCGTTTGTGATGACCGGTCGGGAGAATGGAATGATCGGGCCAATCGCCCTTGTGGTGATCTATTCGATTAAGAATTTAATCAGGATTCACGGAGTACCCCCTCCGACAATCGATCGTCCGGGCAAGTTCCCCCAAGAACTTCCGTTCTTGATTTGAAAATCCGCTTCACCACAATAACTTCCTTCCAATCGCAAGCAGGACGTTTACTTTGGAGTCGCCCGGTGCACCAGACCGCACATTGCGCTTGCAGTGAACTTCATGACGCTAGCTACGCATGCGCCGACGATGCATCGATGGAAATTGGGAAAGAGAGTGGTCATGTATCCTAAGGGGAGCGCAAATTTGAAACTCAATATGGGATGAAATAAGGGAAATCATATTTTGTTATAGTGCTTCAGCGATGCTGATTACGCTGGAGATAAAGAAGACAGAAACTATGTTACTGGTGGCCTGTTAAGATTCAACGGCATGGTCATAGGGTGGCTGTGCAAGAAGCAAGGAGGAATATCCCTGTTGACCCGAATTCACGGCAAGGTTCGATGGTTATACAAGAAATTCTGGGTGTTAAGGAGCTACAAGTGGAAATAGTGGTAGAAAACCCCAAAACCTGTGCTTCTGTTGATGGACAATCAAGCTGCCATGAAGCTGTTACAAAATGAAGAGAGCAGTGCTCAAGCGAAGCACACCGATGTCCGACTGAAATTTGTGAAGAGTTTCATGAAAAGTGGAGTAATTGAAGCAAATTATATTAGGCGGATTTATTAACTAAAGGATTGAGCGCTCCCAAGCTGTTGATTCTACGGTAAATGGTTGATTGGTCTAAGTCTATTTTATTACACTTTAAAATGGGTACGCCTGAACGACGCACGGTCGCGTAAGAAACTAAACGGCTAATGCAGTTTTAAATAATTCAGTTTTACATTTACCTTCATCTATTTGTGTACATTCTATTCTATCGTTAGTGTGCTTTCGACACATTTTCATTGTCTTGGTGGGGTCGTCGTCGCTGTAAAGCTTGCTATCGCAGCTCGTAAGCGTGACCGTGAAATTCGTCTGTTTAGCCAATCAGAGCACTTAAAATGCATTATATAGTAATATGATTGGCTAACATACGTTTTGGCAACATCGATAGTGGCAATAATCCCATCCGCTCCGTCACTTGAAAAGCAAAGTTCATGGGTGAAAAGGAGTCCACCACTAAAGTGATTGAAGGTCCGGTGCTTGGCAAATCCGGCAAGAAGATTTGCTGCTCGTGTCCGACTACGAAGCAGGCGCGTGACTTGTGCGTGGTTAGCAATGGTGAAGAGAACTGCAAGGAGATTATTGAGGCGCACAAGGCCTGCTTACGCAGCGAGGGCTTCACGATCAAGTAATGGCGTGTATTTGACGCATGTGCAGGCGGTACTGCACTATCTATGATGACGACGGGAGGACTCATATCGTCAATAATAAAACCAGAAAATGTCATAACAAAACCGACAATTTGTTAAGAATTTCATGAGGAGCTATGCAGTTTTCTGCTGTTCATCGAATTGTTTGACATCACCATCTAAAATCCTTCTTCTTCTAGTGGAACGTAACCTCGTGTGATGTGAAGAACCATGCGATGTCTATGGAATGGAATGTCCTTCTGCTTGAAAGACAGTGGCTAAAGCAAAAACACTTAAATGGATAGCACTTGAGCTTCAGTATACTACAACGGACGTACCATGTTTTGAGAGATGTAGTCTGCAAAGATACATGAAAAGACACCGCAATCAGATCCATTGGTCTGGGAAGGCGTGTCGGGCGTCGTGGAACCAGTTCCCAGCCTTGTTCATCAAACTTTGTCTTCCTTTTATGTTCAGACTCGTCGTGTAAATATCTAGCGAATGATAAAAAAATAGTTACAACAAGTGCGAACGGGTATAAAAGAGAGTGTAACTAACCTCATTAAAACTTTAATGCACGAAGCACCACTACCGTGCATAGAATCGTAGTATTGAATGCGCTTTTCCGTCATGAAGATGACAGCCATACACCAGTGCATCTAGATAACCATAGAAATGTTCAGTGCGTTTCACAATAGTTAGGCAACATTTGATGGAAACACGTACGTTGCCAACATTAACAGGCATAAAGATCTTATCCATGGCAAATAGATCAATCTCAAAAGTAGCAAATAAAATAGAAAAGTCGTCAATCTGGTTGTCATAAATAGTATATCTCATTAAAATAAAATACCTTTCTTGTCCACCGGCGCACATTAATGAAATTGTAGCCATTTTCCGACACCTTTGTGTAGAAAAAAGAGTTGAAAAAGTGACTCCGCTTCGGTAAAACACCAGCCTTCACAAGCGCTTCGTCGCGATCACTCATTAGCTGAAAGTAAAAATTGATCACCTAGTCAACGATAAAAAAAAACAAAATGACATCAGAAGCAAAACATCCAATCATGCAGCATTTTAAGGCAAGTACCTCGTCATTTAGCCACTGTACAGGCAGCAAGCATTGAAGGTGACGGCGTGTAATGTCTACGTTGTACTTTTGTATGAGAATTTCATCCAATGGGCCTCCATGCAGCGCATTTTCGACGATCTCGAGTAACTCTGGCGGCAACTCTTTACAACGAGATTTCTCTTCCTCCTCATCAAAAATATCTGTTGCTAGATCATAAATATTGTCGAGAAGCACTTCCTCCAGAATTGTCTGGGCACATGGTATCACCACAGTTGAATCAGTAACAAGACAAGACCATCATGGGAAAAAAGACCGTCAACAAACATTCGCTTCTCGTTCTGCGAGGCGGTTGTAGAAGAGTCGATCTATCTCGGATGTGCGCGACAAGTGCTGGGCTCGTAGGGTGGCTGTGAATAACACGATCGAATACACACATTTTAGCCATTCATCCGGTATTACCTCGAGTTTTCTCTACCTTCTAATTCTGCAATTTCCTTTTCTCGATACGTCGCCAAAACACTTTTATCTTTTAGTTTTGTGTCACTGATAGACAACGCTGGATCGGCATTGTTGCTCTTGTCGTCACTTTGCTGTTGCTCCTGCCACCATGCGTACATTAATCATTTAGCCATTTCCCTAATGTTGGAAACATGAGACCATTTTTTATTGCACCTGCATGTTTTGAACTGTCGCAGATTGATCGCTCATCTCACTGGGCTCCTTTGCCGACCGCTTGTCCATCTTTTCGTAACGTATACGTTTATCACTCCGGCGACAATTGCTAAGCTCCTTCTGCAATTTCTTCAGAATACTCTGGTTTCTCTCGTTTTGTTCGCGTACGTGGTCGATCTTTTCAAACACAATTTTCTGCTTCTTCGACGACGATGGGTCATACTCTTTACGATTAAATTCGTGTAAACGACGTCGATATTTGTCAAAAGCAAGATATTCTGGATCAGATACTTCGTGACGGACTGAAAGTCCCGTGTAGGAAGCGTTCGAAGCTAGAGGTGGCTTGATTAGATCCACTGGGAAACACTGCAATAGGTTGCGACTATGGAGAGCCGCGTCCTTACGACGCTGTAAGTAGCGATGATTATCCAATGCCACCTGTGTATGTTGCTGTATTGATAGTACAGTTATGTTAGTCAAGATATACTATATACTAAGTGAATGCGCTAAGCACGCACCATTCAGTCGTCGTATGTTGGTGTCGCTTACGTTTCCCTCAAGCAGTAGCAAAATATGTTGAGCAACAAAAGTGCTGGAAGTGGAGTGAGCACTTGGTTGCATCAAAACCTTCATATGTCATACCCTTTCATCTGTCATATCGGATTTAATGGTAAAACGATACAGTAACGTTACCGGTAATCAAGAGCATATGTAGCAAATTTTTAGGTAAAGAGCAAAAAGCTTAACATGTACGCGACTTAAATTTATAATTGCAGCTCTTTCTTGACCAAATATATTCGCTATCTAATTGTATGACTTGGCATTGGAACCCATGACAGGTGCAGGAGGGAGGTGGCCTGCGAGAAGTGGTATGAAGAAATGCGACAAAAACTAAATAAACTTATACAAAAAATAAACCGCTGAAATATTTATGATGCCGGCGCCGTCGCAGCACGTACTTGAACGCTCTGGGCGTCTCTTCTTGCGGCATGTGCGGGTTAGTGGATAGAACAAATGAATCTGTAATGTTCGGTAAAGGATTGAAATTCTGACACATGATAAACAGGCAGACGGAAGCTGGATTTATGGGGCTGGTGGGAGGATGGAATACTCTGTTGCAAAACAACGAGATTCCACTGAGAATACGTAAACCTGCGCGAAACTCCACAAGGAACGTAACGTAAAGTGCTTGGACCTGCTAAAACCCAACCACTAGTCTCCACGTGCGAAAATAATGAATCCACAATAAAAACGTAATTTACTCAACTCGTAAACGCGTCAGTGTTCACTTGTTGCTTGGTGTTCCTCGGGAGTGCAGTGCCGTTTGTCTGTTAGTACGACGGCGCTGACTCCTATCCGGGTGTTTTTTAGGCGTAAAAGTAAAAAGTGATATATATTTTATAGTATTAAAAGTTGTCCTGTCGAAATTACTTTAACCTATATTAGACTATCCCAATACGCACTATGACGGTCTCGCACAATTTTCATCCATTTTCGTGGTTCATCGAAAAGACACAAATTCAACACTCCTTCCGTTACCGCCATCGCTGCATGTATGGTATAGTCTCCAATGTAGTTGTCGTAAAGCCGTATATAAATCGAAAATATAACCATGTTCACACCCATTCGAAATTATTTCAATCCAATTTGCCCTCTGAGTTCATCGATTCTGGGCGCGGCCAGATTTTTCGTCAAAAGGTCTGCAATCATATCCACGGTCGCACATGTTTGCTGGTGCACTCGCCCTTTTGGACGTAATCCTTCAGAAACTTGAGCTTGACATCAACATGTTTCGTGCTTGCCGCACTCACTTCACTCTGCGACTGTTTGATTGCAGCCATATGGTAATTTGTTAGGACGATGGTGTTTTTATACGCACAACCGATCTCCTCGAAAATTTCATGTAGGCCCAGCACTTCCTTGCACTATCCGCTGCAGCCACAGATTCTGCTTCAGCCGTAGACAATGCAACGTGCTCTGCTTTTTGCACTTCCAGCCCAGCAATGACTCCATTCACAAAAACACACTTGCACTAAAACTTTTTCGATCCACTTGTCGGTGAAATCAGCATCGCTGTAGCCGACAATCCGCAATGGCAGGTGGTTTCCACTGTCGTGACTTAGGTGCAATTTCAATCCTTTCGTACCCTTCAGGTACCGTGCAATCCTTTTAGCAACTTTGTAGTCCAATAAAGTCGGGCATGTGTACGCCGGGTAGCCCTGTGCACTGCGAACGAAATATCCGGTCGTGTACACCGGGATATCCACAATAGGCTACCGACCAACGATTGGAAATTTTTTATGCAGGGCATATTTCCATCTGCCTCCACAGGTAGCAGTCCATCCAAATTTTCATCCATGTCCACCTCCGCAATCGGAGTTCGAACTGCGTTTGCTTCTTGCAAACCGTGCTTCATCAACATCTCATCAATTGTGACCTCTTGGTCAGTGGTGTATCCGGTAGTCGGACCACCCCCCACACGTATCCCCAAAAATTTCTCCACATTTCCAAGATTCTTCAATTCCAGAGTTTTCATTTCGTCAAAAAGTCTTTCAATCAATTTTTCGCAGGTCGCCGTGACGAGTAAGTCGTCAACATAGACGCCACCAGTGTTTATCATCATCAGAAACACGTATGAAGATGCACGTGTCGGTTAAACACTGCACAAAACCAAGCTTGACCATAGTTTCTCGCAAGTGTTCATACCAAAGCCTACCGGCCTGCTTTAGGCCGTAGAGGTTCTTTTCCAGTTTTAACACCAAGTCTTTCTGTGTCTCCACCCCAAAAGCTTTTAAATTTTCCTCTGAGACTTCCATTCCTTGCGGGATTCGTAAGTGTATTTCATAACCAGTTTCGGTGCCTGCTTTGGGGTATGCACTTGGCACATCCCCGTGTCTAGCAGGCACCTTCCATACCAGCGACATTATGAGTATCACCTTAATGTTATTCAGTTCCATCACTGTCGAGAAAGTAAACATATAGTCCTCACCAAGGACTTGTTGGTCGCCTCGTGCAACCAGTCGTGCCTTGTAGCGTTCCACTGTCCCATCAGACTTGAGTTTGGTCTTATAGACACATTTTGCTGGTAGGGTTTTTTTTTCCTCCACCTTCTTCATCAAATTCCATGTTCCAAGATCGGTCAGTGCACGTAGCTCTGCCCGTTCTGCCTCCGCCCACTTTTCAGAGTGCCTCGAGGCATGCGCCTCCTGAAAGTTCTTTGAGTCGGGTATGGCTGCGAAATTTCCATTCGTTACATCTTGCGTGCTTGTGACAGCGAAAGCAAACACTACATTTTCCTCAGGCGCTGCGGTAGCGCTTTCAGTTTCTGTCTGACTTACATCTTGGGTCGACACACGCCCCGAAGCTCCTTCCAGCGTCATATTCTTTTTCTTCGACTTCTTGAGGTTTTTCAATCTTTTTTCCTCTTCTGCAGCAGCGGCCATCGCTGTTTTCTTCACACTACTAACCGATTTCCGGACTTCAGACTTGTTCCCATGTCCCCCTTTTTCTTTTTGGTTGGCAGCTTGACTGCAACCTCTCCGACCGACTCCACTGTCTGATCTTCATTCATTTCTCCAATTTCAATACCATCCATTTCCAATTTTTTCGTAATTTGGTCGTTCGACTTCTTATCAAGAGTCTTAATGTTTGTTACGTGTCGGGTGGTTGTCACCACCCGATCTTTCAGTAAGAGAACTTTGTACCCCTTCGTTTGATCATTTTTTTCGAGAATGAGGGCACGCTCTGCATGTTTGCCGAGTGATTTATTTTTTGGATCCCTCCAAACCATACATGGGGATCCAAAAACCACAATGTCACCGACATTCACTTGTTTCTTCGTTAGCACCTGTATAGGTGGTGTCCTGCCTGGGTTGGCCCTGGTCGGACTGCGGTTGAGTATGTAAGTTGCATACTCAGCCGCTTCCGTCCAGTACATTAGCGGCACGCCCGACCCAAAAATCATACACCGGACCATGTTAAAAATGGTCCGGTTCATTCGCTCAGCCTTCCCGTTTGAGGCTGGCGTTGCAGCTTCAGTCACTTGCCTTCGCACTCCCGTCCTTTTGCAGAATAAGTCCAGCGTTTTGAACTCACCGCCCCCATCAGTGCGCAGTACATGGATTCTGCACTGAAATTCACCTTCGAACCACACAAGAAAATGCTCAAACATCTTCGCCGCCCTGTCCTTCGTAGGGGCGGCAAATACGCGCACATAATTTGAGAAATGGTCAACGAAGACCACTAAGAAACGGTTTCCTCTTCTATCGCGTGGAGTTATCGGACCTTTGAGGTCACTGCAGATAACTCCACCGATCCGATCAATCGGCGCGTTTTCGCCCGAGTCCCGCTTCGGTTGCTTCGACCGGGACCCTTTTCCCTCAGCGCACGTCAGGCAATTCGGTCTTTGTGGTCAGTTAGGACAATTCCTGAACGTGGATTCTTGACCATACGTTCTATCGTGTCATAGGCAAGATGCCCTAGGCGGGCATGAAACTGGTACAGCCCACCTTCCTGCACATCGTTTTCAGCTCCTTCAGTCTGCACGTTCATTACAACTTCGATAAATTCCTTCCGAAAAACGTTCGTGGTGCTTGAGTGCACCTTCGCCACGAAAATTGAACCACAGAGTTCTACGCGAAATAGCGATTTTTTCCAAGCTTTATCTCCATGCCATCCTCCTTGTCGTTTATGTGGCACCCCATTTGCTTCAGGCAGCCCAGTGAGATGTAATTCTTGGCCAATTTAGGGGCATAATAGACCTCACTTAACACAATTTCTGTGCCCGGCCATTCATTGCTCTTTACCGTCACTTTTCCAACTTGTGTGACGGTCAAACTCCCACCGTCGGGGAGTGTCAGTGCATCTTCACTACCACACTCTCTTGCATCTTATAGAAGACCTGGATCGCCGATTAAATATCGGCTGGCACCACTATCCAGAATCCAGAATTCATCATTCATTTTTTCAGAGATTTCAGTGTTTCCACTTGGATTCTCGACCGTAGCTAGCACAAAACGACGCTCAGACAATGTGTCTGAACGTCCCTTCTTGCCTGCCTTCTTAGGGTCGTATTTTCTTTGTGGTCTGGGGCAATTCCGATGAATATGCCCCGCTTCACCGCATCCATAGCAAACTCTTTCGGGTTTCACATTGTTTACCGCATTCGCGACAATTCTTGATTGACGCCTTGTCTTCCGCTCGTCGTCCTCAAGCTCTTGGGCCCATGCCACCAGCTCTTGAGCGTGTTGAACGTGGTCTTGCCTTATGGGATTGTATCTGACCATGAGTGCGACCTTTAAACTCGGTGCCGCAAACTTCACGATGTTTTCCACGATCAATTTATTTGGTAGCTCGCTTTCACGCGCCAAAGCTACCAGATAAAGCAGATGCTCAGTCCAGGACCTTCTAGGGTCCTTTTCCGCTGCGAACATTGCAGATGCTTGAGGTGAGAAATATTCACTTTGAAAGCATTATTCGTATGCTCCAAAACAGTTACCAAAGACGGGGATACCGCCCAACCAAGCACCGATATTTGTCTGGAAATATCTTAGGGCCATGCCCTCAAGATGTTCCCCCAATTTGTTCACTTTCAGGCGCTCATTCCACTGGAACCCGGAAGTTAATTGAGCCACTTCTAGGGCTTCTAGGAACAGGTAAGCCCACTGCTTAAAACCTGCTCCTAGACCCTTGTAGGTCTCCACTCCCGTGAAGTTCTGAATCGTAAGCTTTGTTAATTTCACTCCAAACGACACACCAGATTGTGGCACGTTTGCATTTTCGCCAGGCATTTCTCCTGCCTGCCCCATGGCATGGTTTCCAGGCACGCCTTGCCCAATTCCTTCATCTCTGTTGAGGTCATCTATGGTCATGCGGCCGCCGAAAAGCCCATGATTTCTGAGGCTGTCTCTGAACTCGTTCGAAGAGTTAGATTGCCCCAGGTCTCTGGCACGAGCTTGTTCA
Organism: Sclerospora graminicola; assembly: GCA_001887855.2. Classification (NCBI taxonomy): domain Eukaryota; phylum Oomycota; class Peronosporomycetes; order Peronosporales; family Peronosporaceae; genus Sclerospora; species Sclerospora graminicola. Next base: position 8,682 of record MIQA02011036.1, on the reverse strand, counting down.
TTCTCAAACTTTTCCATACGTTTGTCAAATTTGTTCTCCAATTTTTGTATGCACTCCATCATTGCATTGAAAGCTTCCGCCATTCTGTTTTCTCCATCATTGGCCATAGTCGCCGTGAAATACAATCGAGAGTCAATCTTTAAAATTTCCAGTCACAATAAACCCAGACACAATTACCCGGGACTTCTACCAAATTAATTAACTTGAAACAGTAGTTATAATCGAACTTAAGAGACCCGTTAAAAGTTTGGGCTCATAACCTGTTGCGAAACAACGAGATTCCACTGAAAATGCGTAAACCTGCGCGAAACTCCACAAGAAACGTAACGTAAATGCTTGGACCTGCTAGAACCCAAACACTAGTCTCCAGGTACGAAAAATAGTTAATCCACAGTAAAAACGTAATTCACTCCACTTGCAAACGTGTTAGTGTTCACTTATTTGGCGGTGTTCCACGGGAGTGCAGTGCCGGTCGTCTGTTAGTACGACGGCGCTGACTCCTATCCGAGGTGTAAAAGTAAAAAGTGATATATATTTTATAGTATTAAAAGTTGTCCTGTCAAAATTACTTTTAACCTATATTAGATTATCCCAATATGCACTATGACGGTCTCGCACAATTTTCATCCATTTTCATGGTTCATCGAAAAGACACAAATTCAACATCTGCTGCCCTGTATATCACCCACGTCTGGTAGTCCGTAAGCATATTACCATGATTCCATAATTCTTGCGTTGTTTGGTCTTAGGCTTATTGACACCATATCTCTCGTTCGTTTTAGTTCTCCAGCCCTGCAGAATTCCATTTAACGACCTGGAAATATACTTATAATACAATTTCCGGTACGATTTTAAGTCCAATGTTGCATGGACCGCGGTCCCATCCGTTCTTTCCTTTTCCATGGGTACCCATATATCTTAGAGTTCGCCATTAAACCGATTTTGGCTACTTGCCCGTCGTGATCAGCTTTTACGTTGCCATTCTCCAAAATTTGATCTACCGTATTTTAATAATTAGAAAATATGTATTCGACAGTAATGAAACAACAAAATAGCATAGGTCCTCGATGCTGTCGACCACTGTAAACTTTGGAAACATGGAGGCTTCATCATTTTGTCTCTAAATTTTATCTCGTAAAGCACGATTGGTGGGGTCTGGTGCAGTCCACAAGGCACCTTTCGTGACGCGCGTACTATGCCGAGATAAGCACTAGAACAACTAGAAATGCAGTTGCAAAGTATCCGAGAAGCTGCAAAGAGAGGTGTTGGACGTGGAATAACGCTCACGAGGCGCAAAACAATGCAGTTAAAGCGGTGGTTCCGATTTGAACTGGGGTGGGAGGAAGAAGTACTGAGTTTTTGTGTCACCGTTGCTGGCCGTCCGCTAACATTGCGAGCAAAAGCTGCTACATTTAAGATCATTGATGCCAATAAAGGGACGCTCATAGTCCAGTGACTTAGCCTTTGTCTAAGGATGTGAGAAGCCAAACTGTTCCAACCATAAAAAAGAGCAAATGTTGAACGAGAATTAAGAAGCGACGACAGAGAAGATCGAGATTGGAGCTGATCCCTGAATGAAGGGACAAGCTTTTAAAAAGCATTAATACAGAAAGTTGGGCAGATATCATCAGCAATCGTTTAGCGGCGGCGCATTTTGAATTTGTTCATACTCGTGCTCGTGTGTTTTTTCTGCTTGTTGTAGACATATCGTGATGACAATAGGAGCAAAGATGGGTTCATCGCCAATGCAACAACCAAGTCGAAAGCCTACGACGAACTCTAACGACTTTTTACGTCCAAGGACTCAGAAGTGTCGTCTTTACGAGTCGAGTCGTCCGTCGCTCCATCATGTAATTGTACGAGTTGAAAAAAGACAAAGACAATAATTATGGAACGCAAGTGGTGGCTCTGACAAAGTGCCGTATATGTCACTCGATTGTCACTCTATTCCATAAAATGTTGATGAAAAAGACATTAAAAAAACACAAACGTGGAGTGAAAATTAGTTGTATTCAACCTTCTCTAGCGACAAACAACCACGGAGCTTAGTCTCTCATAAGACTACTCTTCTGGAACCTTACCAGAACACTTTTGAGGATACTTGCATATCCAGAGCGCGCCAAGACCTTTGAGTTCCCCCCCCTCTTGATTACTCGCAAAACCACCTATTTGGTAATCATCAGATTGCCTTTCCAAATCAACGTTCACCGGCTTCGTGCCGGCGGAGGTATAGTTGCCCGTGTTGGTAGTAAGCTCGACGTAGTTGATGGTCGATTCGTAAGCGTTACATGCGAAGGTTTTGACAAATTCGTCCTTCCCCAGAATCATTGACTCTTCTTTGGGTATAGTGACGCCGTGGTTAAAGACACGCTCATTCCCTTCCTTGTCTATATAATAAACACCGACACTGTTGACGCGTTCAGAGGTTCCTGCGGCCCAGACAGCGGTTATTGTCATTCCAGGGAAAAGATTATTCTCATCCGAAGTCACAGGTTCGACGCCATAGTAAGTGCTTTTTTGTATGGGTAGTATAGGAAGTTGACCTTGAACACAACTGCTGATAGCAGTAAACGCAACCACGGCCAGCGCTTGCACAAAGAGTTTCATACTCGAACGTTCGCTTGGAGTCGACGGCAAATTCGAAAATGAGCTGAAGCGAGACCCACGTCCTGTCGACGAACTTGAGTAATTGTAAGGATTCTATGTAAGCTGAAGAAGCGAACGTGAACTCAATACAGAATACCTATTCACCCATCATATGGACAAGGAAATTGTGGCGTATTTGTGCCCATCCATGCCATCAACACCAGAACTGTACGGATTCACAGATAAAAACGACTACGGGGAGGTCTTGTACCATTGTGTAGCGCGCACTGTTTTTTCTTGCGCAATACAGGCATCAATCCCAAGATACAAATGTAAAGGTCTTATACTACCGGTAGTACTGCATAATCCCAAGATACAAATGTAAAGGCCTAGCGCTTGTAGACTCTACGCCAGTACGTCTCTGTTTCTAGAAAGAATGAAGCATTCGTCTCGGCCTTTATATCTCCATCAGTATTTTGCACAATCCGTTCCATATTTAAAAGGACGCGGTGCGTGCGGATGCAATATTCAAGTATATACCAACGATTGGCTTTTACAGGTGGATTGTTTTTTTGTAATTCAGGTTGTTACTGCTGAAAAGGTGCATTTGCACCCGATTTGGACCAAATCGGGCCAACTACCGTATACCAACGATTGGTGCCTGACACATCCCTCTTGGACACGAAAAGGTGCATTTGCACCCGATTTGGACCAAATCGGACCAAATTCGAACAGCAGAAAGGCCAAAAAAAAACCAAGAACTTTCTCACTTTTTGCGAGAAACCCTGGATTTTGGGGTCTACGCTTGAATGCCAAGTTGGTCCCAAAGTGAACAGCGTACCCCCCAATCGTACAGTCTCGATTTGTCACGTTTGACTGTTGGAATTTTGTACCCATTTGGTGAAGTATGTGAAAGATGAAATTCCGGCTTTTTTTACGATAATTACGACAGGACACCTTTACATAACATTTAGGTTACAAAAAAGTCAGAACTGATTTATTTTAGTAACTTTTCATATTAATACACTTTTTCTGTTACGCTAAAAAGAGACAGTCAATATACACTAAGGTTGAGGCTCTTACGCGAGAGACCTCCGACTTGATTCCAATTTAACACCCCCGATTGGCACCGTCTAATAGCTCTGACCGGCTATAGACGTGGAGCACGCATTGGATCGCTTAGCAGTTCTAACCGACCTAAGTTACGTCCGCGCTCGTAGGAGCGACAAGTGTGCTGAGCTAATTCCTACACGTTATGAGCCCAAGGTTTACGGGCCATAACTAAGTGTTTTCAAAGTTATTTTTCGATTTTTAAAATTCTCGCACTTTTGCATTTTTTCGTGGGTAAGTGGAGTGGTTACGACTACATCGGTAGTTAAGTGGTTTCGTTTTCACGGTGGATAAGCTGGTTGTTCATTTCGTGACGAAAGTTACGTTTTCATTTTTCGATTGGCTTAATAATTTTTTCTCGCTTTTCTAAGTTACTTTCTCGTAGACTATGGAGGAAGAAAAGGCTGAAAAGCCGAGTCCAGAGATGGAATTGGTATTGGAATACCTAAAGCAAATAGCTAGACGGCTTGAGGCTGTCGAGGAGGCCAGATCAACTGGATCGGCTCCGAGCACGTCTCCGGGCTCGAATAAAAGCTCGGAGTACGCCAGCATTTTTCCAGACACGTTGAAAGCCATGGTCCTTTTGGAATGAAGATGATGCTCAACGATCCGAGCGCCGAAGATGCTGCTGCACGCGAGGCTATGCGTGGTGGTGCAGATGAAGGTGCACCACTGCGGCCGCCAGGAATGGGACTACAGGACATGGCAGCAGGTATGCCCCCCCCCCAAGTAAATGTGCTTGGACATCCAACCGGGATGGTGGGGGGGCACGAAGATGTTCCTCAGGCGAATCAATGTCGTGGAAAAAAAGTGAGTAAGGCCCATTGTTACGCAAAACCGTCTCGATTGTCCGCTTCTTCCCACCAAAACTAGACCCGAAACTCAACGATTCCACTCGTTCGCGTCCTATACTCAACACCGATTCAACTGTCCGTTCAACTACCAGGCTGGGAATGTCCACCAACGACTCGCAAGATGCTCCAGAGCCGTAACTTTCCCTCGTTGAAACGAAGGAGCGCTTCAAACGCGCCCATTTCGACACCCAATGCTTCAACTCGAACTTTTACTCCTTTGTCTGGTCTTAATACCCCTCGTTCAGGGAAAATCGTCATGAAAAACACGCGTTTCATCTCGCGGAAGCACCACGTCAATGGAAAATTGCCTCCTTTCGCTCTGGAATCATTTAAGTTGAGGAATTGAGCGCTTCGTTTTGCTTACTCGACGAAATCAGAGTCACAGACGACCGAAGTGACGTCTACCACTGGACCAGTTCGTCGAGCAATGAGTGGACGTTTCAAGCTCGTTCCATCGTCATGACGAATGTGCACGAAAACATGAAGACTTTTCGACCTTTTACTCACGGATTCGTGGTCTAGAGTCCCTGTTTCTTCGAAAATCACGTAATAATCGAGAGAAAAAACCGGGAGATAACGTAACACTTACATTATCATGACGTGCATGATCTCGCCCTCGTCGAAAGACTTTGAAAAGCGAGACAAGAGCAGGCGGTTACAGCCGAAAGCGGACGACACGAGCACTTGTATTGCGGACATAAAACGTTGCCACGTAGCAAGTATTGCGTTCAAACGCGGAGAATTCAATCGCTAAAGGAGCAAGTTGTAAGGTGCCAAACGTTTGCATGACTGAGTGAGTACCACGTGAGGCACTCCTAACGATCTCCTTCTTGAGTCGTTTCGTCAATATCCACCCATACACATTCGTCAATAAAGCCCATGAGTTGAATAGAGCTTTGGCTGCATAAATTGTTGCGGGAGCTGAGCGCGACGTCATACGAGGAAAAGTATCAAAACGACAGCGAATGAGCCAAAGGCTTTACGGGGCCGCTCAAAACAACATCTATGCGGTTCGCAATCGGTTGATCGTGTGGTGTAGTCGCTCTCAGAAATTCTTCCTGAGATGCGAACACCCACGGGGGGCCCAGATGACTGACTGTCGGAGGGGGTACTCCGTCCATCCGAGTCATGATCCGATCCGGCATCCGGCCGGCTGGATCGGTCACTTCCATCACCTTGGTCGTGACGACTTGGATGACCCATGTTAAAAGCTCACCTTGTGTACCGTCAGTACTGGCGGTTGCGCTCTCTTGATAGACCCTAGGGCGAAAAGTGTAAAGTCCGTCGAATAAGGAGACGGAGTTAGGACTAGGGGTAGCTCCTGGGCGGAAATCTTCACCGGGGAGCTCGACTGGCAATATACTTGAAGTTTGTATACTGCGACGGCTGGACCGAGAATAATCGATCGGCCAGCCAAACCAATGAAGGGTAAATCAAAACATGTACGTAAAGGGGAATCCAAATATAACTCCACAATCTTCCACAGAAGGTCAAAATGTTACCACTTCCCAATACTTAATATACCGTGTTCAAAACACGGGCGACTTGACGTTAGTATACGCAGCGCCGCGACTCCCGGTCAGGGGACTTCCGGTGGGTTACTTTTAACCTTCCCCGGGCAAACCAATAGCAGCAAGAGGGGACCTTGTTAGCCCTCCGCTGTGAACCAATGAAAACGACTTGCCTCTTAGAAATCGAAACGTATACTGATTTTTATCCCTATATCCAATACAACCTTTTGTGTAGCCTACCCCAAATAGCCCGGCTGGACAATTACGTGTCTTACCTGAAGTAGCCCGGTTAACTCCGATCGGAATCTATTTTGTGTACCGGCCCGGCCGGTACACCATTCCCAGATGGTACCAACCCGGCCGGTACACCCAACCCAAATGGTACCATCCCGACCGGTACACCGAACCTAGCCGGTACCAGCCCGGCCAGTACACCGAACCCAGCCGGATCGGCCGGATGGCCATCCATCTAAGCTCACTCGCTGCTGGCGTTGGCACTTCCTTGGTTGCTCCACGTCCGACCCGGGTGCCTCCTTCGTCCTCTAGAACACTCAACCTCCTTCAGGCCCCTTTGCCCATACCTTCCGACCAATCCGCCTCTCGGCTGTCCACCATCCGTGACCGCCTCGTTCGCCTAGTCTGCTAGCTCAACTACCCACGTCTTCGGCCACACCCAACCGGCCCGATTACAGGCCTGGCGCCGTCCTAACGTTGGTAGATACGCTCGGCGACGGCCATCCGGCATCTATGACCTTGGTCCGCATTTTCCGCCAATCAGAAGGCGCCTTCTGGAAAGTACTTCACACCTTCCCATCAATTATTTCACAAGTCACTTTACCACACTGGATGGCAGGATTCGACAAGAGAATTGTTTATTGCCTCGGCGGAATCGACCATACGCGAGCGCGTGGCACGACGTAAACAGGCCATCACTCTTTTTTCCCAAGCGACAAAGACAATCAACTCACACACAAACGTACCTGTCTCCTTCTGGCGCCGCGCAAAGTTCGCTTGCGTCAAGAGTATTTTGTGTCGAAATTTTTTGTCGTTCAACGCGACAAGGGCCTTCTGACAAGTAGCTTCTCTGAGGCGCAAGTACGCGAATCACATCAAGCGATAGCACCAGCCACCACCATACCCGCATGGGGTACGGGTAGGCCCTCCCCCTGCGATATCAGATCCCGAACAAGTTTCAATATCCTTACGAGATCCGGCGGATAGGACAGGTACTACACGGGAGCGCCAAATTTTGTATCCTATTAGATGCGGAAATAAATAGGAAATATTGAAGGAGATACAGACATTCATGGAAGACGTGAAAACTTGCCCGACATCCCAGCATCTGGATTGGTACTGCTTGGTCAAACATTGGACAGCGGGGTTAAAAAAGTAGCCCGCAAAAAAGCCAAACGGCGTCAAAGAAAAGCGAGAGCATTACGCATGGCGCTGTTTTGAACATGTGGATCTCGATATAAAATTATACAGGATGTGGAGCAAGAAATTCACAGACAAAACATGTTTCGCAAAGTGAGGGCAGTAATACGATCCCCAGAGGACGTCAGATGGCTTTTTCAACGAACGGCAATATGGGAACGGTGTCAGACGGTTTCATCTATTACGTTGGCGACTGTTAAGATTCCTAGTGTCGATTTGACGATTGCTGATAAAAAAAATTGCTGTAACATGGAGGAACCGCTTGGGCTGATCCCATCGAGAAACTCCTTTGGCTTCGCTAGCTGAAGATCTTGGAAAATTTGCAACAATCCCTCCAGAAAAGAAGGACACGGAACAATGGATCACGACCTCCTGGACGAAATTCTAGAGCAAGATGTGATCTTGGCGATTAAAGGCTTAAAGAGACAAAAGGCAGCCGGTGCAGACGGACTTTCCAACAATTTTACAAGGATCTACAGGACTGTATCCTGCCCGATATGGTAGAAATATGTAATCGAATATTGAGTGGGAAGCGCCCACTAGAATCGTTCGCGAAAGCCTTAATTATTCCTCTCAGAAAAAGGTGACTCGGGTAGTGCAATGGATTACAAGCCAATATCGCTCCTGCAATCTAGCTATAAGCTTTTTACGCGAGCCTTAGCTCGAAGATTACAAAGCTCTCTTGGTATGCTCACTGGTACATCTCAACAAAGCTTTGTCCATGGCAGGAGGATGGACAGGGCGGTGTATATGATGAAGGCAGTTCTTAGCAACATACGACACCACAAGAAACACGAAAGGGAGTGAAGACAGTTTACTACTTGATTTTGCGAAGCCTATGGCACAGTCGACCGAGAATATTTACTACAAGTACTACGGAATTTTGGATTTTCAACAAGTTTTGTGGATTTAATTGGATTAATACACCAAGATACGACGGCTAAATTTCTCGTTAATGGGGACTTATCCTTTCCTATTGCAGTTAAATCAGGAATTCGACAAGGGTGTCCGTTGGCTCCCTTACTTTTTATTCTAGCTGTGGAGCCACTTGCCCTAGCAATACACAGCAGTAAAGCATTTGACGGTATCTCCATGGAAAGCAATGGAATTCGCAGCACGCACCGGTTTTCAGCGTTTGTAGACGATTCGACGGTCTTCATGGCGAAAGCGAGTGCAGTGCCCCATAT
>MIQA02011026.1:0-10759 GCA_001887855.2 Sclerospora graminicola | reverse complement strand
CTGATGCTGATCAGGATCAACGGAGTACCCCCTTCGATAGTTGGTCGTCCGGGCCAGTGGGTATCCCGATTCCGCCCAAGACTTCGGTCATGGATTTGGAAATCGGCTCCACCACAATAACTACGAGCCATACTTCACGCGCAGACGGCAGATCTGGAGCGCCGGATGATCCATGGGGCTTAGGCGGTATTGGTTTCGCCAAGGGTCTTGACGATCGGCAAATTCCAAAGCATCGCGCAACGTGCCGATCAGAGTCGGGTGTCCATGTCCGGGATACTATTTCCCGCCATCAGCCGTAATGCATGGTGATTCCACCCGGCGAATAGGCAGATGCAGCACGGCGGGGAACAGGAAGACGTCCAAGTCGCACTCACCGAGCTGGATCCCATCCACCACAAAGTCACAGATCGCGGCCCAAGCAGCTCCAGCTTTGCTACGTCGGCGCTTGCGAGCATGGAAAAAATGCTTGATCCAAGCGTCCTTACGTATAGCCGGAGTGATCGGGAATTGGTGAGTCGCGTCCCAGAGCGCTTGACCATGGTCCTGGCAATACGCGATCATACGTCCCTTCAGAGCTCTAAACCGATGCGATCAGGAAAGTCCAATCCGAGCAGAGACCTCGCGAGAACCTCCCAAGGCTTTGAGGTGATCAAGAGCTTGATGACCTGTGGTTTCAGCAGTTGAGGCTGCCAGTCGTCTTTCTCCGGCGTCGACGACCTGACCGGGAAGACCCACCTTGGCGGACGAGACCAGCAGCGAGGAATGCCCCCCTCCATCAAGAGAGCCAGAGGCTTTAGGTCCCACAGCTGATCAGCACCCCAGGGCTGTCGGGTCGCCATCAGGGCCTTCGACGGTCTCCCTTGCATAACGACATACAGATTCATGAACTTCTTTTTCGCATCATAGCTGTAATCGTCCCGCTTGAGCGGTGATTTATCCGCTGGGATGAAGACGCCAGTGAAGCCGGCCGGTCTAGTTTTCTGCGACGTATGGTCGGCCGGAGGATCACCAGAAGCAGCCGGAGCCGGCCGCTTGCCTTCTAATTCGTCCTCTCCATTTCCGTCTGAGTCAAGCAAAGCGATGGCCTGAGTCAGCGAGGCTGATCCCGACGAGGTCGTCACCGAAGCTCGACGATCAGCACTGCGTGACTTGGCCAGAGCATTTCACGTTCGCTCCTCCGAATCTGTCGACTCGTCGTCAGAGTCAGCGATGAAGCGAGAGCGTTCAGCAGGAATCGTCTTCCTCTTCGAATGGCTTGCCCGTTCGCGCTTCGCCGAACCCAAGCTCGACGAGACCGGTCACGAAGCTGGTGGTGAACTAGACGGTGTGGCCTCAGGAGCCGCCGATTCGCTGATCACTGGTTGGCCAGCATCCACGTTGATCGGCGGAGAAGAAGTGACTGAGAATGTGGGCAACGGCGGGCCGGACCCAAGAGACATATGAGACTGTGTGCCGGTCGGAACAAGAGAGCTGACACGCTCGGCGAACCCACGTAAAGCCGCCCGAAGCAACCCCGAATCAGCGTTCGGGTCAGTCCACCTGTCCATTGTCTGGTGGGCGATCTTCTTTAAGTCGTCATGGCGTTGGGTCCAAGCGCGCTCATCAAGCTCCAGGGTTTCAAGCTTAACCGGAGCAAGATTCAGCTCACGCCGGTGATCATCAGCTTCCTTCTGACTTCCACGCCACCGTTTCTGGATACTGGCACGGCCGATGTGCGAATCGGAAAGTTGCTTTACCAAGGGTTGGACCTGTTCATCTGTATGGCGCATCTAGATCTCCAAACGCTCCACTTCCTCGGCGGTGCGAATTTTGTCCCGGAGTAACTGGTCATGGTCGCGACGGTGGTCATCGAGCAGCTGCAAGTGGTCCACCATCTCGACCATCGAATGCTTCACAGCCTCGATGCGCTCATCTGAAAGCAAGGATAGAAAAGATTATATACATATTATAGAAGAAGCAGATGGGTTGGGCATACCTTGATCACGAACGGTGATAGACATCGAGCGAATCATCGACTGCAGGAAAGCAACAGTATCAGAAGGCTTTGCCGAGACGCGCAAGGCAGCAATATCAGTGGACAATTGATCTCGCTCGACTGTTAAGCCTTGGACGCGGCTCGTCATGTCCAGCAAATCATGTCTAAGCCTGTCGCGATCCATTCGTAAGGCCAATATTGGTGTGCCAGGTCGGCGGAATCGCACTCCAGACGATCTATGATGACCCGACGTCCGGCTAACCGGACGCTTCGTGCCGAGTTGTTTGATCGCACAAGAAAACCAATTCAGGAATTACGCTCTGGAGTCCTAATGGCAGTCGGCTAGTCTCTACGGGCCCCAGCGTAAGCGGGACCGTCCCCTCCACCAGACGAGCCAGTTGCTCTAAACAACCGACGGTGCGGCTCGGAGAGGGCCGAGCAGGGAAACTTAGAGGCGGGCGATAAGAAGTCAGGGTCGTCGTCGGAGTGATGAAGCTGGTCGGGATCGTAGTTGCGGTGGTCGAGATCGGGGAAATCGCAGGACTGGCTGAGCCTGGCCCCAGAGGCGAGATGCTGGCTGGAGAGGCAGCCGAGGAGGCACGGAATGAAAGAGGAGGTCGATTCGAATCGGACATTGACTAAGTGGAAGATTCGGAAATGGATGAGTCGAACTGCAGTCGTTGCGCGGCAGCAGTTGGGCTCAGGGGCGGCAGTGGTGAAGCGATCTGACAAAAAGTTGAGAATAAGGTGGACCACACATGACCCTTGATTGGTGACGATGGGGACACTCATCAAGATAGGACCGAGGATGGGTGGGACAGGTTGATTCTGTATACGATGAAAGGCGCTTGACAACGGGCTGTAGTAGTGTGAAGGAATAAGCCGAATACCGGTATTACGCCGTGTCCCGGATACTAATGGAATGGCGAATGTCACGGTCCGATCGGGATATTGGATGTTAAGTGGAGTTCACGTGGATGTGAACGACTAGATCAACCGAGACAAACTGGAGGTACAGCATCAAGGACGAAGTGATATATCAGGAACAGAAGAATCCGGTCATCGGAATGAGTCATGAACGGTACATATGTTGAAGTTGTATGTGATATGGAAATTCCGGCCCGATCGGCCGAGTCACTTAAATCCACCCTAGAATATGAAGATCGGTTACAGGACAGAACTGGGTATATGGAGTGGCGAGCCGTACGAGCATTACTAAGCTGAGGCAAGCGGTGAGTGTTGATAGATCCATCCATAATTAACGCAAGAAGATCTGATCAGGTCCAATTTCACGAGAAGTCCTGAGTCGGTACGACCTTTGCGGCCCAACATGCAATGAAGGTCAAGAATATGGTCGTGTGAACTGGCAATGTTGATGCGGTGATAACCCTGAGGTGTTTTGAGGTGATCTGGGGCTGATCGCCCTGACCACCGCCCCGAACACAATGCTGATCGCCGTGCTTATCACGATCCGAACCGATCGGCCCCAAACCAGTTCCCAGGTGTGAAGAGAGAGCGAGTTTCAGTTAAGCCGGGTTTGATATGGGGCGAACAGTGTCTGGGGGGCAGATCTCGAGCTGGTTCCAGGCTTATTATCGAGAAATCAGGATGGTTGAAGATCGCCACAGAGTTTGACCATAATCAGTCCAGAAGTGGTACGAATCAGTTTGAAGGTGCGACAAAGATGGGTAAGGTGGTACTAGCGCAACCGTGCGACAAAACGAACAGGATCGAAGTATGAGGTAGGCACCGTGTTGGTGTATGGTACACTCGGTATAGGACAGTGCATATATAATAACAGGATTGAATTTACCCCCTAAGCAAAGAGTCGCTACGCCACGTGTCGCGGTCATTGGGAGCACAGGATTTTCTAGGCCCCTGTAGCTCAACTTAATTCCCGGTCAAGATGGGCTTAGACGCATTTTGGCTTACCGGAAGGCCTTCGACGGGTTTGTTTCGGTGTTCGACCCTCACCCCTCACGCGCACGTGTTTTTGGTATACGTTTATCATTTGGAAAGGTTTTGTGGAAATAACGTTTGTGGTTTACTATGGAAGATCGTGGTTGATCGTGGTTTTTCTTGGTTTTTCTTTGTCTCTCGTTCTTATTGGCATGTCTGATCGGACAAAGTTCCCGATCAGTGCCTTAGATACTGAAGTTAAGTATCCACCCTGACTCGTTCTCCCGTGAAGATTCCCAACCGAGGACACCCCCGTCACGAGAAGGTCATCCCCTCCGACCTGATCAAGATCATCGTTTTCATCAACGAGTCCACCTGGGTGAGTGTAACCTCCCCCGATCAATGGGTCAACAAGGTGAGATAAAGTCAAGTATGGATTCTATTGCTCATGACGACCGGGAGGATGACCGGGAGGACCGGATCAGTCATCATAGTGATGATTCATCCGATCCTGTTGGCGATCAGGATCAACGGAGTTGTGATAAAGCGATCTGAAAAATGTTGAGAATAAGGTCGACCACACCTGGCCGTTGATTGGTGACGATGGGAACACCCATCAAGATGAGACAGTTGATGGGTGGGACAGGCTGATCGCATATACGACGAAAATGTGATAGACAATGGGCTTTCGTAATGTGAAGGGTTGCCAAGTACCGTTACTACACCCGGTCCCGGATACTAATGGGACGGCGATGGTCTCCCGATCGGGATAACACGCACTAAGAGGAGTTCACGTGGACGTATATGACGAGATCGGCTGAGACAAATTGGAGATACAGCAGCGATAGCGAAGTGACATATCAGAAACAGTTATCGGGACAAGCTATGAACAGTGCAGATGTTGATGTTGGATGTGATACGAAGTTCCGGCCCGAACGGCCGAGCCACCTAATTCTGCCCCAGAATACGAAGATCAGGTACAAAATGGACGGGGTATGCGGAGTGGCGAGCCGTGTGAAAAATACCAAGTTAAGGCAAGCGATGAGAGTCGATGGATCTGTCCAGAAATGATGTAAGAAGGTCCGATCAGGCCCGACTTCACGAGAACTGCTGAGTCGGTGCGATCTTGGTACCTCGACAGGGGTGAAGGTCGAGAATATGGTCGAGTAAGTAGGCAAAGTCGTTGTGATAGTAACCCGGAGGTGTTTCGAAGTGATCTTTGGCTGATCGCCCTGATCACTGCCCGATCGCTGTGCTGATCATAATCGGAGCTGATCGGCCCCAAACTGGCTTCCAGGTGTGAAGGTAAATGGAGTTTTAAGTTAAGCCGGGTTGGATATGAGGCGAACAGTGTCCGAGGGGCAAATCTCGAGCGTTTTCTAGGCTGTTTATCGAGAGATCAGGATGGTTGAAGATCGCCATAGAGTTTGACCGTGATCGGTGCACGGTCAAACTCAGTTTTAAGGTGCAGCAAAGATGGGTAAGGTGGTACTATGCAACCGTGCGACGAAGTAAATAGGTTCGAAGTAAAAGTCAGGCACATGATTTGGTGTATAGTACACTAGGTATAGGACATTGCATATATAATAACATGTTTTGATTTACACCCTAAGCAAAGAGTCGCTCCGCCACGTGTCGCGGTCATTGGGAGCACAGGGTTAACTAGTTCCCTCTTGCTCAACTTATTCCCGGTTAAGACGCGCTTAGACGCATTTTGGCTTACCGGAAGGCCCCCGACGGGTTTGTTTTAGGTGATCGAACTCACGCTCTACGCATACGTGTTTGGATTTTTTTTTAATATTGGAAGGTTTGTGGAGATAACGTTTGTGGATTCTGTGGAAGATCGTTGTTGATCGCCTTTTCTGGTTTCTTATAATCTGCTCTCATTGGCTGGCCTGATCGGACGAGCTTTCCCGATCAGTGCTAGATACGGTTAAGTATGACCCCCACCGTTCTCCGGTGAAGATTTCCACCCGAGGGGACACCCCCATCTCGAGAAGGCCATCCCCTCCGACCTGATCAAGATCATCGTTTTCGTCACTGAGTCAGGCCCGACTTCACGAGAACTGCTGAGTCGGTGCGATCTTGGTACCTCGACAGGGGTGAAGGTCGAGAATATGGTCGAGTAAGTAGGCAAAGTCGTTGTGATAGTAACCCGGAGGTGTTTCGAAGTGATCTTTGGCTGATCGCCCTGATCACTGCCCGATCGCTGTGCTGATCATAATCGGAGCTGATCGGCCCCAAACTGGCTTCCAGGTGTGAAGGTAAATGGAGTTTTAAGTTAAGCCGGGTTGGATATGAGGCGAACAGTGTCCGAGGGGCAAATCTCGAGCGTTTTCCAGGCTGTTTATCGAGAGATCAGGATGGTTGAAGATCGCCATAGAGTTTGACCGTGATCGGTGCACGGTCAAACTCAGTTTTAAGGTGCAGCAAAGATGGGTAAGGTGGTACTATGCAACCGTGCGACGAAGTAAATAGGTTCGAAGTAAAAGTCAGGCACATGATTTGGTGTATAGTACACTAGGTATAGGACATTGCATATATAATAACATGTTTTGATTTACACCCTAAGCAAAGAGTCGCTCCGCCACGTGTCGCGGTCATTGGGAGCACAGGGTTAACTAGTTCCCTCTTGCTCAACTTATTCCCGGTTAAGACGCGCTTAGACGCATTTTGGCTTACCGGAAGGCCCCCGACGGGTTTGTTTTAGGTGATCGAACCTCACCCCCCACGCGCACGTGTTTGGAACACGTTATTAATATTGGAAAGGTTTTGTGGAGATAACGTTTGTGGAGTACTGTGGAAGATCGTGGTTTGATCGCGTTTTCTTGGCTTCTTGTTATCTCTCTCTCTCTCTCATTGGCTGGCCTGATCGGACGAACTTTCCCGATCAGTGCCTAGATACGGATTAAGTATCGACCCCAACCCGTTCTCCGGTGAAGATTTCCACCCGAGGACACCCCCATCTCGAGAAGGCCATCCCCTCCGACCTGATCAAGATCATCGTTTTCGTCACTGAGTCCACCTGATTGAGTGTAACCACCGATCAACGGGTACACAAGGTGTGATGAAGTTTAATATGGATCCTATCGCACATGACGACCGGTCGGATGGCCGGGAAGATCAGATCAAATCAGTCACCATAATGGTGATTCATCCGATTTTGATGGCGATCAGGATCAAGGAGTACCCCCTCGGATAGTTGGTCGTTCGGGCCAGTGGGTATCCGGATTCCACCCAAGGCTTCCGTCATGGATTTGGAAATCGGCTCCACCACAGAGTATCCCCTTCGATAGTTGGTCGTCCGGGCTAGTGGGTATCCGGATTCCACCCAAGACTTCCGTCCTGGATTTGAAAATCGGCTCCACCACATAATTTTAAAACAAACATATTAGAAACACATCAATAACAATTCAAATAAAGACAATAGGAGTTTGTTCGAACCTGTAATTGTAAAACAAATACATCAAATATTAGTATGAGCAACAATAAAAGTAGTTATACCAACCTCTCCTTCGCACCTGATATGATCGCGCTTCATATACAGTCATATATTCGTTTACTTCATCCCAACTTGTAAATTCTCTTTCATCCAGCGATGGTCCAACTGCTGTTTGCTTTTCTCTGTCGTCATTTTTCTGCTCCGTCTTGCGGCTCCGTGGGCAGCTCTGACCCCTGCCTCCTCCCTCCCCCTTTTCGTCATCATAGCTGCTTTCACTCGAACGACTACGGCCCCTGTGGTCGACCTCAAAGCTGCTGTCCCCGCTGCCAGACGTCTTCTTGGGGGACGGTTTCCAGGTACGTTTCGTGCAATTTCTCGCGCCGAAAATCTTTTTTGTTTTTTTTTATTTTAAATGTGTGGTGGAAGTATGCTATACACCATGCCGTTCGCCGGTGGTAGCAACTTCCGTTAAATCCAGTTAATCACTGTGTCACACATTGCGGTACATCCCGAAACCTCACGCGACATCCTGTTTAGAGAGTCGGTTTCCTCAGATTTCCACATGGTATACGTAAAAGTATACATGAGAGCCTATAAGCAGTACAGTCTAACCATTATCAGCTACAGAAATAACTGCTCACATGGCGCCGTCGTGCTCCATTTTTACCCAACCAGCTCCTGGACAATCTTCTGTCGGATGCTCGGTTGCGAAACTAGGAGCTCAACCAGTTCCTGGACAAGCTTATGTGGGATAGCAGCTGCCATATCGACGCGAGCCACAAGGGAGTGCTGGTGAAGCCGCATCGCGCGCTGGTGCTAGCATTCGTGGTGACCAAAAACGTCGCAAGGGTAAACAAAAACTGCAATAGGAGCGCTGGCAGGCAGCAAGAAATGCTGCTCATGCTGTAGCAGCCGGAATGTACCGTAATGATTGAGGCATACTAACTCATGGACTTCGGACGGGACTTGGCGAGGCCAACCTATTGTTACAAACCTTGTAGCGATCCATGTCGGCGTGACTTTGCAAGAGGCCAGTCACAAACCAGCGCGAAAAGAGCTCGTGACGTTGAAACAGGACGTCGAGCCGTCGAAGACCAGCTTGGTGGCCGTGAGACACAAACGTCACGAGTATCGTCAAGGCCCGTAGCGCTTCGACACATAAATGCGGGGTTTTCGTCACTGTAGGAGAGATTACAATCTGTGTGAGCAGCACGAGCAGCGGCTCGACGAGTTCATCCATTGGTTCGACTGCGTGGGGCTTGCTCTTGTTCACTTGATTCACAAACGCGTGATAGACAACGCCCTCAAGGCTCAAGCACGTCACGACGTTACACAAATCTACGAAAAAATGCTCGGGAAAAGCACAAAAGAAGGACATCGGCTTTTCGAGCGGGGCCGTATATGGATCACAAGACGCTGACGTAAAATGAAGAAGCCATCGGCACGACCGGGTGTGAAAGACGACTCACTCGACAATCTGCTCGCTTGAAAGCAAGTGAAGATCCATCTTGGCACAGGACACGCGCATATCGTGTAAACGCGCATTGCTCACTTTGTAATCAGCTGAAAGCTGCAAGGAAAAAGACGACGACGACGCGTCGTCGTCATCCTTTTCTCGCTTGGAACGACGTCGACGCTGTCGTTCATATGCAAATTACTCCTCGTCACATGCACAAAGCGCTTGGAGCTCGTGGATTTCTTTCATTATGGTCAATCATCGGGACAACGTCGCGATGCAGACCAAAGTCAAGATACTTGAGCGTCAGATAAAACATTTCTGTGGCTCGAGAAAAGTGACGACGTGGAAGCAATGCTGGAGGACGCAAGAGCCGTCGAAATCGCAAGTTTCAAAGCATTCGGTGGCAAGTGGCGTCGCCAGGAATCCGTCATGACCAAATACAACGTGGCCAGGCGTGTGCAGATCATTTGGATTGTCATGACTTTGCTACTCTACATGTGTTAGGCAGTCAGGACATACGAAACGCGTCGAGAGCTGTTAACGCACTTGTTAAAGCCATGTTGCGGCTGCTGACTCGCTTATAAAACGTCGCCACAGTCACAACAGTGCAGATTGGACGATTCCGCTTCGCTTTCTATACCATCGTAGTTATCATTTGCTCCTTCTTTGCTTGGTCGAAGCCAATCGAGAGGAAAGGGCTCGAAATGCTTGATCGTAACCGCAGGAATATGTGATTCAATGCGAAGAAACATGTGTGTGCGATCGTAAACAAGTGTCTTGGTTTCCAAAACGTCCGTAGCTGCGAGCTTTGATTATGAGCCAGCAGGCTATGTCCAGATGGATAGCGTCCAAGCTGCATCGGGTTTAAAAGGTTATTCGGACTCGAGCTTAAGTCCGCGGACGTGAACGAACGAAGAGGCGTTCCGGCATTCGAAGACGACATTCCTCGCGACGACAGACGCTGCATCTCCCCACTGGACCTGATAATGCTCCAATACTTCGAGCAAGATACTTGTGGCGTCAAATTCTGCCGCTTCATCTGCGTCCTCTTCTTGTTGGCCCGCAATTTCCGGTGATTGAAAGTTTGATGTTTTTTGGCCAACAAGTAATACCTAATCGGTGTTGCTGGTGCTTTCCCGGTTCGCGCGTCAATAGCCCTGAAATAGAAGACATTTCTGCAGCTCCGAGCAGGATTTCTGCATGCTCCGATGCCGCTTTGGACATGATTTGGAGGTGATGAATTGAACCATCTGTGATTGAAGACGCAGTAATGGTCGGACGGAAATAAGTGGGTGTTCGCTTGTGCTTTTTCGCCAATCGCTTGAGTAGACGAGCGTTAATAGTCGCGCCGAATGGAATCACCGCACAGACATACGCCAAACAAAAGGTCTCGGTGCACAAAACCCCCGTTTCACTGACGCCATTCGGATGGTAATGCGCGCAGAGGATTGGTTCCGTCACGCGACATGTACGGCAATAAGGCTTCCAGCATCCACAACATTTTCGCGTTGCATCCCAAAAGAAATTTGATCGAGCGCAAACTTCACAACGTTTTTGCGATTTCAATTTATATATTCTAGTCTGGCGCTGATCAGTAAGCAACAGAGACAAATCCTTCGCTTGGACACTTTGGATCGAGTTGGCCATGGACGTCAACCATTCAGCGATACAATAATCGCCCAACATTGGCAGCAAGCGTCCACTTGGATTAAATTGGCCATGAGCAAACATTGTCACGCGATCTTCGGCTTCACGCTTCTATACGATGGCAAGCGAAATGAAGCCTTTCACATAAGTACAATGATTGCATTATCTGGATGGTGATGGACTCGAGGGATGACTAAGAGAATTTCTTAACGGGATCATGATCCCCCAAAATTCGGCCATCTGTTTTTGAAAAACGCCGTGAAATCGGTTTCGTTCCTAACGGGATCATGACCCGTCGCGAGCATAGGGTCGGAGTATTATTAGTAGGTACATAAAT
>MIQA02011019.1:0-15531 GCA_001887855.2 Sclerospora graminicola | reverse complement strand
GCTGATGCCGGTCAATGCAGAGAAAATTTTGTTAGCTTTTGAGACCGTTGCACTTCCTTTTGCAATGACAATGTGACGTGCGCACAACAGGATAAATCGCCACTTACAAAAATGCCATTATATGTATCTATTCGATCAACTGTATCGTTAGACCAGCAAATTCAGGAGCAAGAAGTTTTATTAAACCGTCTAGTAATGGTCGCAAACTCCTCTACTGGATACTGTCTCAGTATCTTATTTACTGTTAGCTATGGCGTATTCTTGTCCGTTGATTATTTAGGTGACACAATGGGTTTTACGGTACGCTGTACCTACGTTATGGTACAGGGTGTGTCTGACACTTAGTTTAGCCCAGACTAATTACCAACTTATAAATTAGTCTAGCACAGACTATTTAAGGTACCACAGCTCAAAAATTCAGGTTCGAACTGGCACAGATGGGAGGACTTGTTGGACGGTGATTGGATCGATATTAGTCGAATAGTTACTGTACTACTATTGTTAATTTAGCTTCCACGTGAAAACGATCGACACGAACTCGTATCACGAGCGCTCAAGAAGTTGACATGGACGAGACACTCAGCAGCGACTGTTCTATTGCGAGGCGGAGTGTCGCCTCTGCTTGGGAGGAGACCTTTAACAAGCGTGCGAGTATGGCAGTCTACTGGATGGCTAGGGCGGCGTGAGACCCACGCCGCTATCGCCAGACGTATGGCAAACTATTTTGTGTTTTCGAGGACGATCTCACAAGTTAAGTGAGCCACGTTGTTAAGCAGACCGGCCCTAAGATGTAGCCGTCGCTGTATCTCGGCCTCAGTCAAGCGCACGTCACGAATAGCACCAGACCCCCTACAACACGCTTGGAAAAGTCGCCCTCGAAGACACAGAGCTGGTGGTGCTCTCCCTCTACTGACGTTGGGTGGCATTTCCGTTCCCGTGCGTTTTTACCGCTAAAGCATGGATTTCCACAGAAATATGCAGAAGAAATGCAAATGGCAGTGTGGATGCGATGACGAGGACGGAAAGCACGCGAAGCTGTCGGTTCTTATGATTAATTGACAGTTCAGGCTTCATTTACTATTTTTCGTACATGTACTCATTCGCGCCACAATCTTTTAGCTACAGCTCTTGCTCTTACAAGTAGTCTCACCGTAAAGCTGCCGGATAAAGGTCCATCTTCTCGACGTGGTTGGTCTTATGGTCTTGTCACCAGGTTTCCAATTGGCAGGACACACTTCGTGGGGGTGGGACGCAGCATACTGGAAAGCTTTCAGGATCCGGAGAGTTTCATCGACACTGCGTCCAACAGCATCGTCATTGATTTGAATGGAACGGATGGTGCCCTCCAGGTCAATGATGAAGAGTCCATGGAGGGCAGTACCGTAGATTTCATTGTCTTCGTCCGAGACAAGGGCGCCATAATCTTCCGAAATACGCTTACAAATGTCAGCAATAAGGGGGATCTTTGTGGTAAAGCGATCAGAAAATATTGAGGATGAAGTGGACCACACATGGCCGTTGATTGGTGACGATGGAACACCCATCAACATATGACGGTTGATGGGTGGGAAAAGGCTGATCACAGTTACGATGAAAAGGTGGTGGACAACGGGTATTCACGATGTGAAGAAATCAGCCAAGTACTGTCATTACGCCCAGTCCCAGACACCGATGGAACGATGGAGATCACGATCACGATCGTTATCACAATCACTGAGTGGAGTTCCCATGGATGTAAAACGAAGTGAGCAACTGTTGACTTGACGTGTCAAGGATAGCCGTCCAGCCGATCTATGAATGGTATAGTGGTTGAAGTTGATCATGACACGAAGTTACGGCCTGATCGGCTGATTATGCCCGAGCAATGAAGATTAGATGTGGAATGAAGTCGGGCATGGGGAGTGACAACTTGTGTGAATGATGATCACCGATGGATTCGTCCAGGGAAGATGCGGAAAGTCCCGATCAGGCCCGATCAGGCCCGATCGGATGAAGTCAGTGTGATATGGTTGCCCTGACGGGGTATGGAGGTCGGAAGTATGGCTTAGCAGATGAATTGAGTCGTGATGATGATGACCCAGAGCGTTCCCGAGGTGATCAAGGGCTGATCGCCACCTGATCACTCGGCTGATCACTATGCCGATCGTGATCAGGGCTGATCAGCCTCTGATCAGCGTTCAGATGCAAGGGCAAGTAAGTTCTCGGTTTGGTTGGGTTTTATACGAAGTGGACAAGTGTTGAAGAGCAGGTCTCAAGTGGTTTCAAGGTTGTTTGTTGAAGATCGGGATGGGTTGAAGATCTTTCTAAGAGTCGGGTCGTGATCAGGGCAGAAGTGGTACAGATCAGCTTGAAGGTGCAGCCAGGATGGGCAAGGTGGTGCTACGCAACCGTGCGACGAAGTAAATAGGTTTGAAGTTTAAGTTAGGCATGAGTTGATGTATGGTACACAGGTATAGGACATTGCATATATAATAACAGGTTTTGATTTTCCCCTAAAGCAAAGAGTCGCTCCGCCACGTGTGCGGTCATTGGGAGCACAGGGTTGATTAGTCCCTCTTGCTCAACTAATTCCCGGTTAAGACGCGCTTAGACGCATTTTGGCTTACCGGAAGACCCCCGACGTGTTTGTTTAGGTGATCGAACCTCACCCTCAACGCGCACGTGTTTGGAACACGTTAATACTATTGGTAAAGGTTTTGTGGAGATAACGTTTGTGGATTACTGTGGAAGATCGTGGATTGATCGCATTTTCTTGGTTTCGTTATATCTCTCTCTCATTGGCTGGCCTGATCAGACGAACTTTTCTGATCAGTGCCTAGATACTGATTAAGTGTCGACCCCAACCCGTTCTCCGGTGAAGATTTCCGCCCGAGGACACCCCCCGTCTCGAGAAGGTCATCCCCTCCGACCTGATCAAGATCATCGTTTTCGTCACCGAGTCCACCTAAGTGAGTGTAACCACCCCCGATCAACGGGTACACAAGGTGAGATGAATATAAACATAGATCCTGACGCGCATGAAGACCGGCCAGATGACCGGGAGGATCAGATCAGTCACCACAATGGTGATTCATCTGATTCTGATGCTGATCAGGATCGACGGAGTACCCCCTCCGATAGTTGGTCGTCCGGGCCAGTGGGTATCCGGATTCCGCCCAAGACTTCGGTCATGGATTTGGAAATCGGCTCCACCACAATGGTGCGCGTGCCCGGATCACTTGGTGACTCAGGATATCACCGTGATTCCTTTGATGATGAAAAGATGTGAAAATCAAAGTGGAGGAAACTTTTTCGGGTGTATTGGAGGAAGGCGTATCGCCTCCGATGCTGTCCATTTCTAAAGGAAGCGATGATCGACCTGGTTTGGTGGAGTGCCAGGTCGAGATTAAAGATGAAATAACTCCCCACATGGCCCCGATCGGGGCCGATCTGGGTTATAGTAAAGTTGACTATAACCCAGGAAAGGATCGAGGTGTTAACCTTGATCCTATGCATAAGAAGAAAATGGAAAAAGACAGAAAAAACATGGGGGCGGATCATTGTGATCCACCTAAAAAATATGTGAAACCTAAACCGAAGATCTTCGAGGAAGACGAAGAGAAGATCGAACCAGCCGAGAAGACCACTGTCCAAGATGTGGAACGACTGTTCTATCTTCGAGAGTTTCACAAGTTCCTGGCTACCAACCGAGTGATGAAGATCATTAAACCTAAGATCATCGGGAAGCTTGAAGGTCGAGCGACCAGGCCGGTGATCACAGGCAGTCAACTTGATCTGATCAGGAACCTCTTGGCGCAGATCGACGAAGTTGGCTTCACTACTGGTGCCTTCGACGCGAATATGCTTTTCGATCTGGATCAAGAGACGATCAGAGAAGCTATGACAACTCTGTATGATCACCTTGCCTCGTTACTAGGGGCGAACCCAGTGGTCCAGTCGCCGATCGCGGATCCTTCGCACCGATCACAGTTGGTTGAGTATCCTATGGATATTGAGTCGATATATCAATCGTCATCACAATCTGGAGCGGCCTCCACCGACTCCTCGGTTGGGATCACACGTATGACGTTGGGCCCGAAAGGGATCAAGCAGATCGACCCCAAGATCGAGTCGCAGAACAGGAAGAGGAAGCCTGAACCTGGTCGAGTCGGATCGGACGATAGTTTTGAAGATGCTCAGGAAGTGCCACAGAACAATCCGACTCCCAGCACTGGTCATACCAACATGCCGGAGGTCCCAGAGCAATTGAAAACCATGTTCGCGACTATGATGAACCGATTTGCGAGTGAACAATATGGATCACCTCAGTACACACCTGGGCAAGGACAACCATGGCGATCAGCATCGAACATGAATCAATCCGCTGAGAAACCGGTCAAGAGACCCGTGGACGTGGATATGGAATCGGTCCGATCAGCCGGAATTGTTCGATCGATATGCCAGGCCGGTCACCAAGATCAATTTCACAGATCACCCCCACGTAGTGATGTGGACATGGAGTCAGAAGGTGAGATCAGTCAGCATTTCGATCCGGATGATCTGGACATTGAGATGCCTCGTAGGGCGAATATGGCCTCCGCGCAGGCATTTGACAGTGATTCCGGAACGATCACCCGAGTGCGAATGTCCGCGATCTCGGAATTGAAAGATTTTACCGGCAAGGATATGGATGATGATCAGGCCAGAGCTTGGTTAAGTCGGACTAAATCAGCTTTTCTGAGGGACAAGACACCGGAAGGTGAAAGATGCCTGATCTTCGCTGATCTAATGAAAGGTCCGGCCAAGAACTGGCTTAAACAGCTGAGTCGAGAAGTGCGTTTGAAGTGGCCTCGTTTGTGTGAAGAGTTTGAAGAACAGTATTGCAACTCGGGGGTGTCTGTCGCTAGACAGTACTACCACATGAAGAAAAGATCCGACGAGACGCCGATCGAGTACTTACATCGGCTGAATGTTGCTGGTCTACGCGCGAAAATGCCGATCAAGGACCCACGACACCCGGATATAGCCCGCGAGCATGTCGAACACTTCATTGGTACTCTGGATAATCGCGATCTGGCCGATCAGCTAACCCTGCTCCGTATAAATGACTCAGAGCAACTGGAACTGACTCTGAGGACGCTGCAGCGAGCCAAAAGTCGACAGCCCAAGGTCGAGGTAGGATCGAACCGGTACCGGTCAAAGCCACACCCTGATCAGGGCAAGATACCGGCAGCACGACCAGCCAGAGCAATTCGAATGATCACGAAGGAATCAGACAGTTCGGGTTCGGAGGAGGAAAGTGGTCAGTCAAGTCTGAGCTCGGACGAGGAACAGTACCGTCATATCTTTACGACGGAACCAGTGTATCGCCCGAGATCATCGGCTAATGGCATGGATGGACGGAAACCTGGTGGTATTCAACCTGATCAGGACCGATCTCGTAAGAAATGTGTGCATTGTGGGTCGACCAAACATGGAGATCGTGATTGTTGGAAAAGAATTACGTGTGGAAAATGTGATCGTAAAGGTCACCCTTCTGATCATTGTTTTTTCGTATGCAAGACCTGTGGGAAGCTTCATGACGCCGGCGCCTGCCCTATTGAAGAATTTTTTAATCTGATGCGCAAGTGGTATGTGCCGACTAAACATGCTGGTATGCTTCCACCAGATGTTGAGAAGATGTTAAACTAGATCGCTCGCCAGGTTGGAATCTGGCTCGAGCCGAGCGATCTACGTTCTGCATTTATGCATATGTCGGTAGCGGAGATAAGTTTGAGGAAAAGAAGATAACCGACAATACATGTTCTAATTCAAATTGCATCGATCGGTGTCCGATCTACAGTCTCAGAGTGGATGAATATTCCCGATCAGACGTGATCATGGAGTTGGATCTACTGCCCGGTGAATCCCGAGGATACTGGAAGTATCACTCTCCCGACAAGTGGTTTAAACAGGCTAAAGCTAATGGAAAGATCAACAATGAAAAAGCCACTATTCTATTTGACTCTGGGGCAGAAGTCTCGATCATCGACTCCGCCTTTGCTCGTAAGGTGGGATGTCGTATAGACAGTACCCAGAGGCAAGAATGTGTTGGGATCGGCGAGAGTTCATATATGACGGAAGGACGAACACGTGTTAAGATCACCCTGGCAGGATCCCTGGTCTACTATTTTAACGCTTGGGTTGGCCGGTTAGCCGGTCAAGACGCGATACTGGGGATGGATTTTATGGTACCAGCCGGTATACGACTTGACCTGTCTCATGGAACCCTGACTCTGCCAGATGAAGTGCAGATTCAGTTATCCGGCCGACGACCTTTATATGGTACTCATGTACGGATGCTAAAAATGGGTCAGTACGAGAACATCGGGGTGTCCCGATCAGTCGATGTCATGATTCGGCCGAGTGATCGGCAACAGAAATTGTGGCTAACCCGTGGTGAACGATGGGTACCAACGTTCGTTAAAGGTATCGGCAGATCAAGTTACATCAGGGTCACGAATATATCCGATCAGCCGCTGATCATCCACGAAGACATGATCTTAGGGATGTGGTTACCTGAAGGGAAAGTACCTCGACAGATCGGATATGTTTCAGTGGGATCACGAAGATACATTGAATGGCAGAATCTGGCTTATCAAGCCACCACGGACCTGATCAGTGACGAAGACTTAGCGGATGAAGATACCTCACCTATGGTCGAGAAGCCGGAATATTCTACGCCGACCAAGCTGCTGATCAGGAGGCCACCGATCGAAGCGACAGGGGAAAGCCGGGTCAAAGAAGGTCCACAGATATTGAGTATAATTAGGCCCGGCTCACCAAAAACAACGGACCCAGATAGCGGAAATGACAGTGAGGAGTTCAAGAACGATCATGAGAAGGAAAAGGAGGATGAATCAGCCGAAGTTATTACGAAGGAAGGTGAACCCGACGTAGACCATCAGTCGAGTGACGTACAAGGAGCGACTCAAGATGGCACCGATCAGAAAAAGGCAGATCAGATGGACGAGCAAGTGTGTATACACGAAGGTGGCGATCAGTACATTGAAGGTATCGAGAAGCAGATGGCCGTTTTACCGGAGGTATCGTCCAATATGCCAGAAGTCACCATGGAAGATCTACAGGTCGGTGATCCCGAAGTGAACACTCCCGAGCAGATCGATCAGCTAAAGAAGATCATCTGGAAAAGGCGCCACTTACTAATGGGGAAAGGTAACGCCCTACCCCCGGCCGCATTCGGAGCTGTTTGTGATATAGACGTGGGAAATGCGAGGCCGATCGCTCAGCGTTGTCGTAAAGTTGCACCTCAATACCAGGAAAAGTTATCCGATTTGATCAAGGGCTTGTTGAGTACAAAGATCATCCGACCATCAACATCCCAGTGGGCATCACCGATCGTGATTAAGAAGAATGGGGTTGATATTCGATTGTGTATCGACTATAGAATGGTGAATCGCCTCACGAAGTTGATGGTCTATCCGATGCCCCTGATCAATGATTTATTGGAAGATCTGGATAAAGTTTTATGGTTTTGTTCGCTGGATATGGCTAGTGGTTTCTGGGTGGTTTCGATGACTGATCGCGCTCGAGAGATCTCGGCTTTCGTTACACCTTTCGGACTTTTTGAATGGAATCGGATGCCGTTTGGATTAAAGAATGCCCCACAGATCTATCAGAGACTGATCGACAATGCTCTCTATGAGTATTTCCAGATCAGTGCTAATCGGGAAGCCACTGATTTAGATGATGTGTTTACGGAAGGTGAACCAGACCAAGATCAGGGCCGATCAGTGTTGGGAAGGCGATCATACATAGATGATATCTTGGTCACAGCAACATCCTGGGATATGCTATGCGATAAGGTCGAACGACTCCTGAACACCTGCGAGCGCTGGAATTTGTCGATCAGTGTGGTCAAGAGTTTCTGGGGTCAACCCAAGGTCGCTTACCTCGGCCATAACGTGTCGATCCAAGGATTGGAAGCAAACCCGAAAGATCTGGCCGCTCTCAGCAACTTACCTTTTCCCCGATCACTGAAGGCCATGCAATCCTTCCTCGGATCTCTGAATTATTATAGCAGATTTATCGAAGACTTCTCGATTTACGCCGCTATACTATATGAACTGAAGGAAGTTGATTATCATGGGCTACGAGAACGTGATCGGGTAGGAGGATCACCAATTGAGACTGATCACGAAGTTGAAGTTACTGAAACGGATCTCAAGACTGGATCACTGATTGATCGAACTGTGCCAGGGTCAGAGGACCACATGAAGCGAGCTATGGTAGCCTTCAGTATGTTAAAGGCGAAGATGATCTCGACGCCGATACTGAAACACTTCGATCCGGAGAAGATTCCCGTGGTGATCCTATATGCCAGTAAATGGGCAATATCGGCCGCACTGGTCCAAGATCACGACGGAATTTATTGCCCGGTGACGTTCACAAGCCGAACATTAAAACCGAACGAAGTTAACTATGGTATTGTGGATAAGGAAGTGCTAGCATTATTACGTGTATTGGATGTTTGCTACTCTATGCTGGTAACTAGATCAATTAAGGTATTATCCAGGCGATCTAGTTTGGCGTGGTTACTGTCAGCGAATGGTCTAGACGGGAGACTGGGGCGATGGGCAGCGGTGTTATCTCAGTGGACTTTGGAGATCATCAAGTGCACCAAGGGCGAAGAAGAAATTCTTGGAACACTGGCAGCCAGCATCACGCCCCGATCAGAAGTCGATGAAGCCCTGATCGAGGTCGCTCCTCGGAAGCAACCACGTGAATCGATCACTATACCCCCACCGATCGTCGGCTCGGAGGAAGATCTGATCGTTGTAAGTTTCGACGGATCAGCGAGTGTGAAGAAAGGCGTGGGGGCGTATAGTGCGTTGTTATGGAAACTGCCTGAATGGACTGTTATATCGGCCGGTTCAGATTATACTCCAGGTATCACGGTCAATGAGGCTGAATATCGTGGTCTGCTGCTAGGTTTGGATCTCTTGCAAGAGCAAAAGATCGGAAGAGTAATCATATGCGGAGATTCAAACCTGGTAATTCGGCAGATCACTGGAGAGATCGACTGTAAAGCACCGCGTTTGAAGCTACTGAACGATCGCGTTATGAAAGCTTTACGTGGATGGCCAAGGCATGATCTTTTACATGTGAAACGTGATTGGAATCGGAGCGCAGATCACCTAGCCACTATGGCCATGCGTGATCAGACCGGATCAATAGTTACTGATCAAGCATTGCTGGAAGAACTGGTGGAGATCAATAGGCTGCCTGAGCTGATCCGTGTGGAAGATGAAAAGGAAGCAGCCCAGATCTTGATTATGACGAGATCACGAACCAGATCACCACCCAACAGATCACTCTCTCGAGAAAGCCTGACAGAAGAAATAGTACAGGAGATGCGGATCGAAAGAATTCTCAAGGCACAAGACGAGGAAAAATGGATCGTTGATTTGAAGGCGTTTCTAAAGGGTGATCTGGAGAAGCTGAGCCAGGGTGAAGCAAAAGATTGTGCCAAGATCGCGTCCAACTACGAGATCGACGAAAATGACCTATTGTTTTACTATGTTCAAGCTGATCAGGCCGATGCAGATCTGGACCGATCGGCAAGGCTCGTGATCCCGGAGACTTTACAAGCTGATATCTTACACCATTATCACGTCAGTTTGGAGGGTGGTCACCAGGGCGTAGGTCGAACGTATCACAGGATCCGTAAACATTTTCATTGGAGAGGCTTATATCGAAGTATACAAAAGTTTGTCGGGACATGTACGGATTGCGAAACTGGAAAAGGTATGCCAAACATCCGGGGGAGATCACCTGGAAATATCCAGGCGACCTACCCTTTCCAAGTGATAGCGATGGATCACATACCGTCCCTGCCAAAATCGTTCAAGGGCAATACAGAGTTGCTGATCTGGACTGATCTGTTCACGGGATTGGTGATCGCGAAAGCGGGATCTACCCGAACAGCCCAACAAGTCGCTTGCAGTTACGAAGAATGTGTTTTTCGACGATTTGGAGCCAGTGAAGTGATCAGGCATGATCGCGAACCAGGTTTCATGGCCGAAGTCTTCCGATCATTTAATCAGATGCTTGGCCAGAAACAGAGCGCGACCATGGCATATCGTCCGCAGGCGAATGGTAAAGCCGAACGGATGGTACAGACGCTAACTAGAGCTATCAAGATGTATGTCGCGGACTCCGCTCAACAAGATTGGGATGAATATGCGGAGAGACTGGTGTTTGCGTTGAATTCCTCTTTCGATCGGATCAGGGGAGATACTCCATTCTACCTGGCGTATGGTTGGGACCCCCGATCTACCATCGAGTCGGTGATCCCTGTTGGATGCACCCGAGGTCGAGATCGCGAAGCTCGTCGATGGCGTATGGGACTCCAACGTCACTACCAACATGCGCGGGAGCAAGTCAACGAACGATTGCGGAGGGCCATCCAAGAAAGAGCTGATCGGAACAATGATCAGGCCGATTCGCATAATATCGAGCCGGGATCAAGGGTTTGGCTTTACTTGGATCGCGTGAAAGAAGGATATGCCAAGAAGTTAGCACATCTGTGGCATGGACCGTTCCGTATAGCCGAACTGATCGGTGATCATGCCGCTCGGCTGATTACTGCAGGTACCGATTACGGAATTTTCCCGATCGTCCACTTGTCGAAGCTGAAACTGGTTCGGGAATACCCTGATCGGCCTAAAACCAGGCTGTCATGCGATGATCAGCCAAGGTTTGACTTCGACGAAGCTCTCTTACCCGAAGACAGTTGGGAAAGAACGTTGGACCCGAACGAATTTGAAGTGGAGAAGGTTTTGGATACCCGATCAGGCAAGAGGACCCGATTTGGCCGAACCCATCGTGATTACTTGGTTCGGTGGAAGGGTTATGACGATCCCGAGTGGGTAGATGAACGTGATCTGAACTGTGGAGCTCTATTAAGAGAATTTGAACGTGATCGGGTGAGACGAAATCGATTTGGAGTGATGCAAACCCACGAAGAGGGCAACCAGGAATCTCAATAGCCTGGGTTGACACATTGTGACTGATCAGCCAAATGTAATGATCGGGCAAGTGGAGATCAGGGTGGTTGAGCTGGTTTGGAGTAAACGGATACATATACATACATATAATGCACAAGAACTATATCTGTATACATGTGAGCGACCGACATACAAGATGGAGACAATAATGAGACCTGAACAGGAAGTGTGAATATGGAACGCGAAAATCATCAAGAACTGTCGTGATATATTAGTGATTATGGAAAACGAAACGAAAGTTGGTTGTCACGACGATCACAGGCCATACTTAGTGCGCAGGCGAGAAACCGCGAACCCTGGATGATCCATGGGGCTTGATCGGAACTGGTTCCGCCAAGGCTCCTGCTGATCGGTCCAGATCAGGCAATCACGCAACGTGGCGACCGGAGTTAGATGCCCATAACCGGGATACCACTCCCCGCCGTCAGCCTTGAGTCCTCGCGATCCCGCTCGACGAACAGGTAAATGCAGCACGCCAGGAAACAGGAAAACGTCCAGATCACACTCGCCGCGCTGAATCCCGTTGACAATATAATCGCAGATCGCGGCCCAGGCAGCCCCGGCTTTGGTGCGTCGACGCTTGCGAGCATGATGGTAATGCTCGATCCACGCGTCCTTGCGCATCGCCGCCGTGATCGGGAAATGGTGGGTCGCCTCCCATATCGCTTGAATGTGTTCCTGGTAATACAGGGCCAAACGTCCCTGCAGCTCAACAAACCAAGGGTGATTGGGAAACGCCAGCCCAGGCATAGGTGTCAGGAGGACATCCCAAGGTGCTGAATCGATCAGAAGCTCAATAGCGCCTCTGGTCAGCACCTTCGGTTGCCACTGCTTGTCTTTGGGCGCCGGCGATCTTGTCGGAAAGATCCAGCCTGGCGGGCGGGACCACAAGCGAGGGACGAGTTTGTGCCTCACAGCAAGAACCTGAGGCGTCAGATCCCATACCTGATCAGCACTCCAAGGTTTCCGTGTTGCCATGTGAGCAGAAGTCGGCTTGCCCTGCATGACGACGTACAAATCCATGAACCTTTGGTTCGGATTATAACTGTAATCGTCCTGCTCGATCGACGATCGTTTCGCCGGGATGAAAACGCCTGTGAAATTGAGCGGCGGGGCGATCACTGCCCTATTGGCCGCTGGAGGAACGTTGGGATCAGCCGGAGCCGGTTGTTCCTCCTCAAGATCATCGTCATCCTCGTCATCTGACTCAAGCAAAGTAACGGCCTGGGCCAGCGAACTTACGCCGGAAAGGGTTGGCGCTGGAGTGCGGCGATCAGTACTGCGCGATCGGGCCAGAACGGACAACGTCCTCTCGTCCAGATCAGTCGACTCATCGTCCGAGTCAACCATGAGACGAGAGCGCTTGGCGGGAGACATCTTCTTCTTTGACGAGCTGGTCCGCTTGCGCTTCTCAGAACTCAAGACCGAAGGCGCTGATCTCGAAGTCGCTGGTAAACGAGATTGAGTAGACGCAGAAGCCGCTGCAGTGCTGATCACGGGCTGATCAGCACTATGGGTCGGCAAGGAAGCGACGGAAGACGCTGGTGATGGCGGGGCAGACTCAGAAGATTGTGGTGGTGTTCCAGACGGAGTGAAGGAGCTGATCAGCTCAGGAAGCCGTTGTAAGGCCGTCCGAACTGACCCCGAACCGGTGTTCGGTTTGGTCCACCTCTCCATAGTCTGCACCGCGAGGGTTCTCAAGTCGGCGTTATGCTGGAGCCAGGCGCGATCATCGAGCTCTAGGGTTTCAAGTTTAACCCGAGCAAGATTAAGCTCGCGCCGGCAATCCTCAGCCGCCTTCCGACTCTCGCACAACCTTTTCTGTATGTCGGCGCGGCCAATGCGAGAATCGGAAAGTTGATTGACCAGGAGCTGGACCTGCTCATCCGAGTAGCGAACCTCGACTTCCCGACGCCTTACGTCCTCGGCAGTGCAGATCTTGTCGCGAAGCAGCTGATCACGGTCGAGACGGTGATCATCGAGCCGTTGCAGATGGCCCACTATCTCGACCATCGAGTCTTTCTCAATACGTTCATCTGGAAATAAACATGGAAAGTCATATACAGATTACAGAAGAAGTGAACGGGATAAACGTACCTTGATGGCGGACGGTAATAGTCAGCGAACCGATCAGCGACTGTAAAGAGGCGACGGTGTCCGAAGGCCTGGAGAGGCGCAGAGCAGCGAGGTCAGCTGATAGCTGATCACGCTCCATCGTCAAACTCTGAACGCGATCAGTCATGTCTTGCAAGTCTTGGTCAAGTCGGTCGTGATCTAGCCGGAGAGTCGACAGCTGGGCAGCCAGATCAGCAGAATCATGTGCCAAGGAATCGGCAACGATCCGACGGTCGGATAACTCAGCGTTAAGTGCCCGATTGGTATCATATAGAGAAACCAACTCGGGAATTGCACTTCGGAGTTCCGACCGTAGCCGACAAGCTTCCACGGACCCCAACGTGAGTGAACCCGATCCATCTATTAGACGGGCGAGCTGTTCCAAGCAACGGAGGGGGCGATCTGAAGAAGGTAGAACTGGAGAATTCCAAGGCGTGCGATACGGAGTCATGGTTGTCGTAGGACGGATTAAGCTGGTCGTGATCGGCGCCGAAGTCGTGATCGGGGCGATTGCGGGATTAGTCGAACTGGAAATGGAAGGCGAGGCAGCGATCGGGCAGGCAGCCGAAGACGGCGAAGAAGGAGGAGAAGATCGGCTCGAGTACGCCATATTATCGCCAGAGAGGAGTTTTGGAGTGAGTGAGGTCGAACTGCAGTCGTTGTGCGGCTGCCAGTTAGTCCAGGGGCGGCTGGTGGTAAAGCTATCGGAAAATATTGAGAATGAAGTGGACCACACATTGGCGTTGATTGGTGACGATTGGAACACCATCCAACATAATGACGGTTGATGGGTGGGAAAGGTGATCACAGTTACGATGAAAAGGTGGCGGACAACGGGTATTCACGATGTGAAGAAATCGGCCAAGTACTGTCATTACGCCCAGTCCCAGACACTGATGGAACGATGGAGATCAGGATCGCGATCGTTATTACAATCACTAAGTGGAGTTCCCGTAGAACGAAGTGAGCAACTGTTGACTTGACGTGTCAAGCATAGCTGTCCAGCCGATCTATGAATGGTATAGTGATTGAAGTTGATCATGACACGAAGTTACGAACTGATCGGCTGATATGCCCGAGCAATGAAGATTAGATGTGGAATGAAGTCGGGCATGTAGAGTGACAAGTTGTGTGAATGATGATCACCGATCGATTCGTCTAGGGAAGATGCGGAAAGTCCCGATCAGGCCTGATCGGATGAAGTCAGTGAGATATGGTTGCCCTGACGGGGTATGGAGGTTGGAAGTATGGCTTAGCAGATGAATTGAATCGTGATGATGATGACCCAGAGCCTTCCCGAGGTGATCAAGGGCTGATCGGCCTGATCACCACCTGATCACTCGGCTGATCACAATGCCGATCGTGATCAGGGCTGATCAGCCTCTGATCAGCGTCCAGATGCGAAGGCAAGTAAAGTTCTCGGTTTAGTCGGGCTGGATACGAAGTGGACAAGTGTTAGAATAGTAGATCTCAAGTGGTTATATGGTCGTTTGTCGAAGATCGGGATGGGTTGAAGATCGTTATAGAAGTCTGGTCGTGATCAGGGCAGAAGTGGTACAGATCTGCTTGAAGGTGCAGCCACGGATGGGTAAGGTGGTGCTACGCAACCGTGCGACGAAATAAATAGGTTCGAAGTATAAGTCAGGCATGAGTTGATGTACGATACACAGGTATAGGACTTTGCATATATAATAACAGGTTTTGGTTTTCCCCCTAAAGCAAAAAGTCGCTCCGCCACGTGTTGCGGTCATTGGGAGCACAGGGTTGATTAGTCCCCTCTTGCTCAAAAATTCCCGGTTAAGACGCGCTTGGACGCATTTTGGCTTACCGGAAGGCCCCCGACCGGTTTGTTTTAGGTGATCGAACCTCACCCTCAACGCACACGCGTTTAGAAGACGGCAATAATATTGGAAAAGGTTTTGTGGAGATAACGTTTGTGGATTACTGTGGAAGATCGTGGTTTGATCGCGTTTTCTTAGTTTCGAATTATCTCTCTCTCATTGGCTGGCCTGATCAGACGAACTTTCCTGATCAGTGCCTAGATAATGATTAAGTATCGACCCCAACCCGTTCTCCGGTGAAGATTTCCACCCGAGGACACCCCCCGTCTCGAGAAGGTCATCCCCTCCGACCTGATCAAGATCATCGTTTTTCGTCACCGAGTCCACCTAAGTGAGTGTAACCACCCCCGATCAACGGGTACACAAGGTGAGATGAAGATAAACATAGATCCTGACGCGCATGAAGACCGGTCAGATGACCGGGAGGATCAGATCAGTCACCATAACGGTGATTCATCTGATTCGGATGCTGATCAGGATCAACGGAGTACCCCCTCCGATAGTTGGTCGTCCGGGCCAGTGGGTAT
>MIQA02011017.1:0-26091 GCA_001887855.2 Sclerospora graminicola | reverse complement strand
AAGTGAAGAAAGCGAAGAAGAAAGCGCCAGACAAGGCGACACAGGCGACAGAACGAGGGAAGGGCAAGGAAATGTGCGTAAGTCCTTCCGAAAAACAAAGAAAACGGAAAAGGCAGCGGCTTTGGAGGAACTACGAATGAAAAAAACGAAGAAATCCAAGATCAAAAAGCCGCAGACGTCGTCAGAAGCGCCTGAAAGCGAAGGCCAGGGGTCGAAGGAGACAGAAAATGACCCGACAGAGCCGGATGAAGCGATTATGTATGCGCTCGCAGTGATGGGTCCGGGCAGTGACAAGAACTGTAAGATGGCTGCAATCCCGGACCCGAAGAGCTACAACGAAGCACACAAGAGTACGCAAGCAGAAAAGTGGGCGTTAGCGAAGCAAGCAGAGATACGTGCCTTGGAAGAATTGAAGACTTGGAAATTGATGAAGACAGTGGACGGGAAGAAACCCCTCCCAACCAAATGGGTCTACAAGACCAAGTTGCGTGCGGACGGGACAGTAGAACGCTATAAGGCCCGTCTTGTTGTTCGTGGAGATCGACAGATTTTTGGTGAGGACTATTTTTTCACGTTTTCGATTGTCATGGAGCTGAACAACGTGAAGATTATTCTGATCATGTCGTTGGTGTGGAGGGTTCCCGCCAGACACGGGGATGTGCCCAGTGCATACCCTAAGGCGGGAACCGAAGAGGAAAGTGAAATTCACTTGCAGGTACCTCAAGGAATGGTGATTTCAAGCGAGATGTTGCGGAAGTTTGACGCAACTTGCACGCGAGATCTGGTGTTAAAGTTGGAGAGAAACCTCTATGGTTTAAAGCAAGCGGGGCGCTTATGGTATGAGCACCTGCGAAAAACTATGATAGACATGGAGTTCCGACAATGCTTGATGGATACGTGTGTGTTCGTGCGTGCGAACGGGGCCGAAATTACGCTTGTGGGTGTCTACGTTGACGACCTGTTGGTTACGGCAACGTGTGAAAGTTTGATTGAGGATTTTTTTCGTGAAATGCAGGTTCTCGAATTAAAAGATCTCGGGACAGTGGAAAAATTTCTTGGGATGAGGATTGAAGGAGATCCTCGAGGTGGTTATCGAATTGACCAGGAACTGACGATCGAGGAGATGTTGATGAAGCACGGGTTAAAAATTCAAACCCTGTGCGTACGCCCATAAACTAATACGGACGTGGATGGAAATTTGAACGAATTGCTTCCTGAGAGAGCGAGTGGGAACGCCCCAAGTGTGAAGAACTTTCAATCGTTGGTGGGCAGCTTGCTATGGATATCTCGCTGTACCCGACCGGACATATCGTTTGCGGTTCATCGTGCGACACGCCGTACGCATGCGCCAACTTTGTATGACTACAATGTGGCAAAACGGGTGGCACGGTATTTGCATGGTACAAAAGGACTCAAGTTGAAATTGGCACATGATGACTGTGGAAGTATACCGTTGCGAATTGTGGGATACAGTGACGCAGACTTTGCTGCGGATAAAGACGACCGAAAGGGTGTGAGTGCCAGCGTTACGTTCGTAAATGGAATTATTGCAGGGTGGACATGCAAGAAACAAGGAACGGTGGCACTTTCGACTGCCGAAGCCGAATTTGTGGCAGCAGCGATGAGTGGGAAGGAGGTGTTAGGTGTCCGAGAGCTGTTTGAAGAGATCGGAGTGGAAACGAAGACGCCGATAGTGCTCAAAATTGATAACCAAGCGGCGACTAAGCAGCTGCAAAGTGAAGCTAGTGCAGCAAGTACCAAGCACGTGGACGTGAAGTTGAAGTTTTTGAAAGACTACGTGAAATAGGGAAGTGTGCACCCGGAACATATTGGAACAAAGGACATGGTGGCTGATTTGCTCACGAAAAGTTTTGATGCACCCCGGATGGATGACTTACGCAAACAGATTGGTTTGGAATAATTGGGCTATGGATGGCAAAGCTCACGATGCGAATGAAACGGTGAACATTATATTTTTGCATTTAATTTTCGAAGTGCTGAGCCTACCGACAGACTTGGAAAGAGTGCTGAAGTTGACTGCATAAGGATGTGCGTGGTTGGGAACCCCCATAGTAACTTTCAAGTATACAAGACTGACGTAAGGCATAGATTACACGAAAATCAGGTAAAGTCTATTTAGTGTAGATTTTTAACTATTACATAAATAAATCACTTTTAATTTTACTGAAACTTAAGACGCGCTTACGTGACCTTCCTGTGGACCTAAGTAATTAGGTCCCGCAATTACATCACACACGAAGGAAATTACGAACAAGGAGCTTGGTGTGTTACGACTGGTTTCTGTTACGTTCTTATTTTCTATTTTGGATAAAGTGGTATTTTACGCTTTCGTTAATTCACGTACCGTTGTGGAGTTCTCGTGCACTGGCCGGCTCGCTTGCTTTCCGTGGTACTGGAGTGTGAAGTTAATTCAGTGGTTTACTTTCAACAATACAAACGCACTTCAATACGTAAGAAGGATCAGTCGGTATCAAATATTACTCCAGGAGAAGGTATTTCTTTTGGATCTGATACTCCGATTGCAGATCGTTTTGCACACAGTTGGTATCCTATTTTGGGTGTTATTTATAGAGATACCACTGGCCCACCTGAGGACAGAATTGCGTCGGGTTACGTCTGTGGGTTTTGTCACTCGCTGTAGCCATGTCACTTTAGTGACTTCAGTGTGTAAGTACTTAATAGTACTTAAGTAGTAATAGTAATGGTACTACTAATACGAAGGCAGATTTACCTGCTATTCTATGCACTTCTACAGTCTATTCTGTAAGACAGTGGAAGTGCTAACCCCGTTACGGTCGGTGGCCGAATGGCCCCGGGGACTCAAGGTGAGGTGTGTAGCGCCCTGCGCTCCACCTGTGAGATTGTCAACTGACACCTCACCTTGCACGCCCTACTTTAAATTAGTTAAGCATGAATATATATATGCATATACAAATCTAAATATAAGTTGAAGTTGAAGTTGCCTTAAACTTCATAACCGCCCTGCGGTAGACGCCCTGCGTCTGGGTGCTCTGCATCCCATTGTATATGTAACCGCCCTGCGATAGACGCCCTGCGTCTGGATGCCCTGCATCCTTTCCTTTCATCGTAAACCGCCCTGCGGTTGATGCCCTTTCAGCAACTTGGTGGCTTATCCGGTATCCGGATATCTAACAACGTCTGAGATCAACAGCGACCTTATGGCGGAAATTGAGGAATTTGATGTCCTAAGAGCATCGCCACCGGTGAGTCCTAATTAAGGTTTTAACCTATAAACCTCCCGTTAGACCAGATTTAACAGCCACCGGTAAGTCTTATTTCTGGTGGTTACCGCACGAGGTCTTAAATTTGACGTGGCAGGGTTTATTTTAAAACCGTGGTCTTAATCAATGCAGTGATTTTATTGGCCAAAACCAAAACACTTCTGTTTGGAGTTCATTGGTCAGATCCCTGATTGGCGGATTTTTAAATAAACCTGGCGTTAAGATAGACGGTGGCACAAATTCGCTCATACAGGTTTAACAATCCGCCACAGGGTCTTAACTCCTAGAGTACGACCTGATGTTAAGATCCACCGGTGGAGATTCTCTAACAGCTTTTAAAAGGCTAGAACGACGTAAAGCGGCGGGACAAGACCGGGAATGATTTTTCAAGGATTATGCTGAGTAACTAAGTGAGCCCCTGACAAAGCTGTTTAATCGTATTATGAATGGGAACAACCACCTCAATCGCATTGGTTATCCCACTGCGTAAGAAAGGGGACTCATCAAATGCTTTAGATTACGGTCCAATATCACTATTGAAAACGAGCTAGAAATTTTTTGCTAAGATACTGGCTACCAGGCTACAAAAATTCCTCAGTTATCTACTTGGAGAACTCAGTAAGGTTTTGTAGCAGAGAGACGACAGTTGCCATTATGATGGCAACATTTGTTGAATTTCACTACATGAATAGGTGCGTGGTTGTGAACCGCTGTAATGAATTTCAAGTATACAAGACTGTCAAGAGACATAAACATACGAAAATCGAATTAAATCTATTCAATGTAGATTTTTCACTATTACATAAATAAATCACTTTTACATTTTCAACTTTTTGCACAAGTCAACGCTGACTTCCTGCGGCCCTCTGTACTGACAGACAGTCGGGTTCCGCAAGTAAATTACGCACAAGAAACTACTAAATAGGAAGACCAGTGCATTACGACTGTTTTCTGTGACTAATTTTCTCTTTCTTGTAATTATGCGGAATTAGCTATTTCGTTGAGTTCACGTACATTTGTGGATTTTGAGACACCATCGCGTATCCAACCCCTGACAGTTGCACGCACTTACCGGCTAGCTTGTTTCGCGTGTAATCTTTACGTGGAATTGTTTCAGTGGTGTCTTGCAACAGGTTATGAGCCCAAAGTTGACGGGCACATTATGTTCGATTTTTGTACTGTTTTAGATTAAGAAGCAGTCTCTCGTGAAAGTCCCTTTTCGCAGTGGGTGATTTTGCTGGCTTAAACGCCTACGCTACGTAGTGGAACAAGATTGAATCGCAGTTGTACTACACTGCAAGAATGTCGGAAGGTAAAGACGACAAAGTTGCTAAGGCCATAACAGGCTTGATGGAATTCATGCAAAAGTTCGATAAACGACTTGAGAAAATGGAAAACGAGCGGGCCCGCGATGCTTCTCTAAGTCAGTCACGATCCTCGAACGGTTTTGGGGATAGCCTACGGTTTCACGGGCCGTTCGGTGGGAGAATGACCCTTGACGAGCTCAGTAGGGCGGAAGGCATAGGTCAAGGCGGACCTGGGGCTTTCGAAGCAAGGCAAGGAGATGGTCCCGCAAATCCAGGACCAACAGGTATGGTACCCGAAGCCAATATAAATGCTGGACATGTGGGATATGGTGTGAAGCTTGCGAAGCTCACCATACAGAATTTTGGTGGTACTGAAACGTACAAGGGGCTGGGGGCAGGTTTCAAGCAGTGGGCTAACCTGTTCCTGGAAGCCATGGAGGTAGCCCAGTTTACCTCCGGTTTTCAGTGGAATGAAAGGTCGAAGGTGAACAAAAGGGGTGAACGCCTCGAAGAAATGGCGTTACGCTATTTCCAATCGAACATTGGCGGGTAGGGGGCGATGGCTCCAACTTTGTACGCTGTTCTAGAACAAATGAAGAACGCATTTAAAGTAAACTTGTCATATCATCAGGCATCGGCTATGGTTGCGGCCAAAAGAGATCCTTG
Source organism: Sclerospora graminicola (assembly GCA_001887855.2). NCBI lineage: Eukaryota > Oomycota > Peronosporomycetes > Peronosporales > Peronosporaceae > Sclerospora > Sclerospora graminicola. Next base: position 20,855 of record MIQA02011017.1, on the reverse strand, counting down.
GTGATCTTGGACGGAACCCCTATTGTACTTGGTTGCATTGGCGCGGGAGAGTGAACTCTCCCATAAACTGATCGTTGAGAATATCGTGAAATATGCGGCGCCGAATATGAAGGTGGATTTGATGGTCAGGTACAATTCTTTGAGGCAGGATTATGTACAGCATGCCCAGGAATTGGTAGCCTGGGCACACGAAGTCGAGGACGAGGAAAGAAGACCAAGAAGGGGCCCCGAGCCATTTGTGAATAATGTGAATGAGGGCAAGGGACAGAGAGTTTGCTTTGGATGTGGAAACGATGGGCATAGCTAGAGATATTACCCCCAACAAACTAAAAGAAAAGGCTTCCGGTAAGCAGGAAATGGGGGGGGGGGAACGAGGGCGATACCGAACGACGTTTCGTTCTCGCGACGATGAATGACGCCAAAACGCCCATACAAGCCAGTGAAATCGAAAAGGACAAGATTTGGATTGTCGGTAGAGGCGCGAGTGGCCATTTTGTGGGCGACCCGAAGTTATTGGAAGATGGAAGAGAATGTGGAGACCAAGAGGGTCTAATTCTACCAGATGGTGGGGGTGCCAGGCGTCTCTAAAGTTGGAAAGGTGATGCTTAAAAGCACTGAAGAACCGATTACGACCATCGTGTTAACGGAGGTTTACTACGCCCCCAATTTTGCTAAAAATTTGATTTCACTGGGATGTCTAAAGAGAAAGGGTTGCGTTTTTGACCGAGACGGGAATATGAAAATCACGGTAAATAAACAAACACTGTTTCTTGTGGAATTACTTAAATCAATTTTCGTGGCTAAACTGATTTCGGATGTGAAATCAATGCAATCAATATTTGCAAACATTGTGATGAGCGTGCTTAACGATGAAGCCGGAAATGACGTACAGGAGGAATCCTTACGTTATTTCCAAACGCGCCTCGGACATATTTCGTACAATTCGGTCGAAACGTTGGCAAAGAAACCAAACTCAGGCATTAAAATAACGGATTTTCACGTCCGAATTGCTTGGCGTGTGCGGAGAGCAAAAAGGGGTGCGGTCAAAGCAGCCCCAGAAAGACACGGGTGCTAGTTCCCAGATTGACCGGATTGGAGGGGTCATCTGTAGTGACTTGAAAGATCCCACCACGTCTCGCGATAGGCGCGGGAACCGGTTCCTCGTGGTATTTGTCGATCTCTTTTTTAGCTAAGTGCGAGTCTTTGCGGCCCCGACGAAGGACAAAGCCGCCAAGATGTTGGAACACTTCCTCGCCTGGTTCGAGAATGAATTTTCATGCCAGATCTACGTTCTACAGACCGACGGAGGCGGGGAGTACAGGAACGCGGAGCTTTTCTGAAAGCGGACGGGCGTGAGACGCCAGATAACGGATCCCGGGAACCCTGCTTCCAACAGGAAAGCAGAAAGGATGAACCGAACCATTTTCAATATGGTTCGGTGCATGATATTCGGGTCGGGGGCCCCCTTAATGTACTGGACGCAGGCGGCTGAGTATGGCACGTACATACACATCCGCAGAACGACCAGATCTAAACCAGGAAAAGCATCTCCTATTGAAATGTTGACGAAAAAGGCGGTCAATATCGGTGACATCGTCTCGTTCGGGTCCCCATGTATGGTATGGAGGGACCCGCGCAAAAAATCGCTCGGGAAACGCGCCGAGAAGGCTTTAATTTTGGGAAATAATGACCAAGTTAAAGGTTACAAGGTTTCGCTGTTGAAGGACAAGGTGGTGACCACCACAAGACACGAGAGCCACATTGAGACGCTAGATGAACGCGCAAACAAGTTGTTTCTACAGGCGTTGGCGGGTGGAGGGGAGCACGAAGATAATGAAGTGCGGGAACCTCCGGAAACTCGACTGAGCATCGAAAGCAAGAGAGGAAACGCCAGGCAAGACGATAGAGTCGTTGAAGTGAAAGATGAACGAGGAACTGTGCGTAAGTCCTCCAGAAAGTAAAAAAAACACGGCGAGGGCAGCAGCTCTAGAAGAGATACGAATGGAAAAATCAGGAAAGATCAAGGGCAAAAGGTCGGGGATATCAGAAGAAACTCTGAGGACCTCGGGCGCTGACAGCGCTCGCAGATCGTAGGAGCGAGCTGATGACGTAGTGCAGTCAGAGGAGGTAGTTATGTATGCACTTGCAGTAATGAGTCCGGGTACCAAGGAAAGCGAAAATTGGCGGTAATACCGGACACAAAAAGCTACAATGAATCCCATTTAAGTACACAATCTGAGAAGGGGACGTTGACAGAACAGGCTGGGATTCGTGCGCTTGAAGAGTTAAAAACGTGGAAATTGATGAAGAGGGTGGACGAAAAGAAACCCCTTCCAACCAAGTGGGTCTATAAGATCAAGCTGCGAGCGGACGGGACGGTGGAGCGATACAAGGCTCGTCTCGTCGTCCACGGAGATAGACAAGTTTTTGGCGAAGATTATTTCTTCACATTTTCGACCGTAATGGAATTAAACAATGTGAAAATCATCCTGATCATGTCGCTGGTGTGGAAAGTCTCCGCCAGACACGGGGATGTGGCTAGTGCATACCCTAAGGCGGGAACCGAGGAAGAATGTGAAATCCTTTTGCAAGTGCCTCATGGAATGGTTGTTTCGAGCAAAATGCTGATAAAATTTGGCGTGAATTGTACGCGAGATCTAGTGCTGAAGCTAGAGAGGAATCTATATGGTCTACAACTGGCGGGGCGCTTATGGTACAAGCACCTACGCAAGACGATGATCGCTATGGAATTTCGTCAGTGTTTGACGGATACCTGTGTATTTGTGTGCGCTAATGAGAACGGAGTCACGCTTGTGGATGTTTACGTTGATGACTTATTGTTACGGCAACCAGTGAAGGTCTAATTTAAGTTTTCGTGATATGCAAGTCCTTGAGCTAAAAGACCTCGGCCAAATGGAATAATTTCTTGGGATGCGGATCGGAGGAGAACCTGGGAACGGTTATCGGATCGACCAAGAGTTGACGATCGAGAAAATATTAGAAAAGCACGGGCTAAAAATTCAAACCCTGTGCGAACGCAGATAATAAGTGTGGATATCGATGAAAATTTGAACGAGCTACTTCCTGAAAGGGCAATTGGAAATACACCAAGTGTGAAACCTTTCCAATCACTAGTGGGCAGTTTGATATGGATATCTCGTTGTACCAGGTCGGATATATCGTTCGCGGTTCACCGCGCCACACGTCGCACACACGTCCCGACGTTACATGACTAAAATGTGGCGAAACGTGTGGCGCGATACCTGAATGGAACCAAGAGTCTGAAATTGAAACTCGTGTATGATAACTGTGAAAGCACGCCGCTAAGAATAGCGATGCAGATTTCGCTGCGGATAAGACAGATCGAAAAAGTGTGAGCGCGAATGTTACGTTTGTTAGTGGAAGTATTGCTGGATGGACATGCAAAAAAAACAGGGAACGGTAGCGCTTTCTACCGCTGAAGCTGAGTTCGTGGAGGCGATGGGTGGAAAAGAAGTATTGGGTGTACGCGAATTATTCGAAGAGTTTGGAATGGAAACAAAGACACCGATAGTTCTCAATATTGATAATCAAGCGGCGATTAACAATTGTAGAGCGAAGCTAGTGCCGCGATCTCTAAACACGTGGATGTGAAGTTTAAGTTTTGAATGATTACGTTAAGAAAGGAAACATGCACCCAGAAAATATTGGAATGAAAGCCATGGTTGCGGATTTACTAACTAAAAGTTTGAATGCACCACGAATAGATGAATTACGGAAGCGAATTGGTTGGAAATAATTGGTCCTATGAATATTGGGGTTTCCGATATGCATGGAAATGATGGATATTGCATTTGCTTGTGGATTTCGATGTGTTAAGCCCCCCAACAGACTTGGAAGGAGTGTTGAATTTCACAACATGAAGAGGTGCGTGGTTGTGAACCGCTGTAATGACTTTCAAGTATAGAAGACTGTCAAGAGACATAAGCATACGAAAATCGAGTTAAATCTATTCAGTGTAGATTTTTATCTTTTACATAAATAAATCACTTTTACATTTTCAACTTTTTCCACAAGTCAACGCTGACTTCCTGCGGCCCTCTGTACTGACAGACAGTCGGGTTCCGCAAGTGAATTACGCACAAGAACGGTAAGAGCTGGTAAGTGATCAAATGCGTGCTCCACGTCTGTAGCCGGTAAGAGCTATTTAGACGGTGCCAATCGAGGTTGCTGTCTTGGTATCGGCCAAGTCGGAGGTCTCTCGCGTAAGCGCCATAACTACAGTGTATGTTTTACTGTCTCTTTTTAGCGTAAAAGGAAAAGTGTATTAATATAAAACTAATGTTACTAAAATAAATCAGTTCTGACTTTTTGTAACCTAAATATTATATAATGGTGTCCTGTCTTAATTAACGTAAAAAAGCCGGAATTTCATCTTTCACTTACTTCACCAAATAGGTACAAAATTCCAACACTCCTTCCGAGAAATACCGGGACACCTCTTCATGCACACATGCATCGGGTACTCATCAAATGTTCATTCCCAAAAGCGCAACGACCCATAGAAAGTATTCCCATCATCAGCTTAGTCCAATCTGCCCTCGCAACTCCGCAATCCTTGGCGCACTTAATGTCTTCGTCAGAAGATCAGCTACCATGTCTCGAATAAAATAATTGTTTGATGAAATGTGAATGCATTCAAGGATCCTGCTTGTGCCCAAGATCGACAATCAAGCGGCTATCAAGCAACTACAGAACGAAGCCAGTGCCTCAAGCTCAAAACACGTCGATATCAAACTGAAGTTTATCAAAAACTACACCAAGAAGGGCAAGATGCGGCCCGAGCATGTGGCTCCAAGTGCCTGTCTGCCTCCAACTGCAGCGGCCAAAAATTCCGCTTCGTCAGTGGACAAAGCAACAGCACCTTGCTTTTTACAATTCCACCCTGCAATCATTCCATTTACAAAAATCACGTTCGCACTTATGCTCTTCCGATCTTCTTTATCGGCGGCAAAATCTGCGTCGCTGTGCTAACGATGCGTATTGGTGACGGCTCACCTTCATCGTGCTTCAACATCAATTTAGGGACTTGGTTCCCTTCAAATAGCGTGCAATACGCTTTGCCATCTGAAAATCGATAAGGCTGGGTTCATGTGTGTGCCGCGTCACCCGATGAACTGCGAAAGCAATATTGGGGCGTGATATCCACAAAAGGCTTCCAGCGAGAGATTAAATATCTTTAATAGTTGAGATTTTCCCATCAAATTTCATTGGTAATTTCAACTTCATATGTTCTGGCACAACCTCTTCCAGAACAGGAGTTTTCACAGCGTTTGCATCTTGCAAGCCATGCCTTTCCAACATTTCCTCGATCGTACTTTGCTGATCGATATAGTATTCCATGTCGGGACCTCCTTCGATCCGCATGCCCAAAACGTTTTTAACTTTACCGAGATCCTTAAGGTTAAAATTTTTCATTTTCATAAAAAAACGTATCCACTAGGTTCTGATGTGTTGCGGTGACCAATAGGTCATCGACATACACACCCACCAAAATTGTCCCTTGTTCAGTAGACCGCACAAAAATGCATTTGTCGGTTAAGCATTGCTTGAATTCCAGTTCAATTAGCGTTTTCCGTAACAGTTCGTACCAAAGTCGGCCGGCTTGTTTCAATCCATACAAATTTCTCTCCAATTTTAGAACCAACTCTTTCGCGCTTTCCACTCCTAATTCTTCAAATTTATCATCCGTGATTTCCATACCTTTCGGTATATGGATGTGGATCTCGCACTCTCCTTCGGTCGGAGCCTTGGGTACGCGCTGGGCACATCACCGTGCCGCGCCGGTACCCCCCCCCCCATATTTTCGCCAGAATTAAGATAATCTTCACATTATTTAATTCCATGACTGTCGAAAAAGTCACGAGATAATCTTCACCGAAAACTTGCTTGTCCCCACGGGCAACCAGACGTGCTTTGTACGTTTCGACCCTGCCGTCTGCTTTTAGTTTGGTCTTGTAGACCCATTTGGTTGGCAGAGGCTTCTTTTCTGGGTTCCGTCTGATAGTTTTCCAGGTCCCGAGCTCTTCCAGTGATTTTAGCTCGTCCTGTTCCGCGACCTTCCACTTCTCTGACTGTGGTCCACAGTGGGCCTCGAAATAAATTTGCGGGATCCGCAATCTTTGTCTTTGTCATCGTTACATCAGTTGCGTTAGACGTATCCACAACTGCGAAGCGACCAATAAGTTTCCACTTCCATTTTCATCACTTGGTGCCACTTCGTTTGCTTTCAACCGATTAAAATCTACATCAGCGTCACTTCCTTTTTCTTTATCCATCGCTGCGGCCTTGGGAGTCTTTCTCCTTGCTCTACCCGACTTTCTTGGGGGAACTTGCTTCTTGGTTTCTTGCTGGTTTCTATCGCAAGTTGCGGGCTCTTCGCGATTCACTTGGTCAGTTTGGTTTCTGGTTTTCTCGACGTTTTCTTCACGGGAATTGTGTGCTGCAGGGGGGTCATCTCTTTCGTCCTGCAGTAACCTTGCCACCTTCTGGTTTGCGCCCTCACTTAATGTCTCAATCTGAGTGACATGTCGGGTGGTAGTGACCACCCGGTCCTTTAACATTAGGACTTTGAAACCTTTGGGTTGGTCGTTTCTTCCGAGAATCAGTGCTCGCTCGGCATGTTTAGCTAGCGATTTTTTTCGCTGGTCTCTCCATACCATACACGGAGACCCGAAGAACCACAATATCACTCACAGTGGCCGGCGCTCCAGTCAGCGTTTGAATTGGAGGTGCCCCTCCCGGATTCGACCAAGTGGGACTGCGGTTTAGTATATAAGTCGCATACTCAGCGCTTCCGTCGAAAACACAGGGGCACCCCTGATCCAAAAATCATGCACCGAACCATATTTAATATGGTTCGGTTCATGCGTTCTGCCTTGCCGTTAGATGCCGGGGTACCCGCTCAGTGATTTGCCGGCGTACCCCCGTCCGTTTACAAAATAGGTCCACCGTTCGGAACTCTCCACCACCGTCGGTACGTAGGACGTGAATCCGACAGTCAAACTCTTTCTCGAACCAACAGAGAAAATGCTCAAACATCTTTGCTGCACGATCTTGTGATCGTGCAGCCAATACCCGTACATAGTTCGAGTAGTGGTCTACAAAAACCACTAGATATCGGTTGCCACGTCGATCTCGTGGGGTGATGGGACCTTTCAAGTCGCTGCATATCACCCACCAACTCTGTCGATTGGCAAATTTTTGCCAGAGTCTTTCTTCGGTTGCCGTGATCTTTGTCATTTACCTTCAGCACAGGGTTAGGCAATTCGGCCGGGCATGATCTGTAATCCTGATACCCGACCTTGGATCCTTGGCAAACTTTTTGACCGCGTCATACGCGAGGTGGCCGAGTCGGGCGTGGAAATGATGCAGCGTCCCTTCTTGTACATCGTCTGTTGCTTCATCCGATGCCACTTTGATTACCATGTTCGAAAAACTTTGTGACAAATTTGTCTCTTTGTGGGCGCACAGCCTCGCTACAAACACAGATCCCGCACTTCAATAGGGAACAAAACTTTGTTTTTAAAAACCAATTCCATTAATCTTCCATTATCTCTTAGTATGCATCCTTTCTTTCGTAAACGGCCAAGAGAGACGAGGTTCTTGGCCAACTTCGGAGCGAAAAATACCTCCGAAGCGTGATCGTAGTGTTCGTATGCGCGTTTGCTCTCCCTTGCAAAGTAACCTTGCCATCTTTTGTTACCTGCAGTCTTCCACCGTCAGGAAGCGTCAGGGCATCTGCATCAGTATAGTCTTTTGCGTCTTCCAGTAGTCTTTCGTCTGAGACTAGGTGCCTGCTGGCACCGCTGTCGACAATCCACAGATTTTCGTCATTTTCCAGCGTGCTATCAAAATTTCCACTTGCACTACGGTTCCCTTTCGCTTGTAGCGAGCACAAAGCGTTGTTCAGACATTCGATTTCCGTCACGTCTTTGCGATCGTTTCCTTAAAAGTTTTGTCGATGTCCCTGTCTCGGGCAGTCTTTCTTTACGTGTCCTTCGCTTTCACAAGTGTAACAAACCCTCTTGTGCCCGTTTTCGCTCACTGCGTTTGCAACAATTCTTCCAGGTTTCTTACATTTTTGCGTGTCTTCATCGACTTCCTGTGCCCACGCCACAAGTTCTTGTGCGTGTTGTATGTAGTCCTGCCTCTGTGTGTTGTACCGCACCAACAGAGCAAGCTTAAGCCTTGGAGCAGCATATTTAACGATATTCTCCACAGTTAATCGTTCACTTAACTCGCTTTCCTTTGCTAGAGTCACGAGATACAGAAAATGTTCTGTCCACGAGCTTCTTGGGTCTTTCTCGGCTGCAAAAAGAGCAGACGCTTGATGCTGCGTAATGTGGACTTTTAACGCCGTCAACGACTGCTCCAAAATGAAGTAAAGTGTTGGATTAATCTGCCACCGGGTGCCGATGTTGGCCTGAAAGTAGCCCAACGCCACCCCCTCCAGATGTTCACCAAACTTTTAACCGCTCATTTCAAGCGAAACCGCACGAAAGCTCCGCAATTTCCACGGCTTCAATGAACAGGTAGGCCCACTGCCTGAAGCCTGAACCGAGCCCGGGGTAAATTTCCGCACCCGAGAAATTTCGAATCGTCAGCTTGGGTATCTTCGTGCCCCCACCATCCCGGTTGGATGACCAAACGCATTTACTTGGGGGTCATACCTGCTGCCATGCTCTACGGGCCCATTCCTGGCGGCTGCACTGGTGCACCTTCTCCTGCACCACCACGCATAGCCTCGCGTGCAGCAGCATCTTCGGCGCTCAGATCGTTGGGCGTCATCTTCATTCCAAAAGGGCCATGGTTTTTCAGCGCGTCTCGAAAAACGCTGGCGTACTCCGAGCTTTTATTTGATCCCGGAGACGTGCTCGCCGATCCAGTTGATCTGGCCTCCTCGACGGCCTCAAGCCGTCTATCCATTCGCTTTAGGTATTCCAATACCAACTCCATCTCTGGACTCGGCTTCTCAGCCTTTTCTTCCTCCATAGTCCACGAGAGAGTAACTTAAAAAAGCGAGAAAAACTTATTAAGTCAATCGAAAAGTCAAACGTAAACTTTCGTCACGAAATAAACAACCAGCTTATCCACCGTGAAAACGAAATCACTTAGCTACCGATGTAGTCGTAACCACTCCACGTATCCACGAAAAATGCGAAAGTGCGAGAACTCGAAAAAATAACTTCGAAAACACTTAGTTAAGGCCCGTAAACCTTGGGCTCATAACCTGTAGAAATTAGCTCAGCACACTTGTCGCTCCTACGAGCGCGGACGTGACTTAGGTCGGTTAAAACTACTAAACGATCCAATGCGTGCTTCCCGTCTACAGCCGGTGAGAGCTGTAAAATGGTGCTAATCTTGGTCGTCGACTCGGTATCGGCCAAGTCGAAGGTCTCTCGCGTAAGAGCCTCAAGTACAGTATATGTTTTAATGTCTTTTTCTAGCGTAAAGGGAAAAGTGTATTACACTGCGGCTCATAATTCGTGAAACAAAAGTAAAATTGAGATTTCTCGGCCGCTACTAGGCCGATTTAGCTACTTTTTAGATATGTTGTACAAAACGTAGAGAAAACGACGAGGTATGTGTAATTAATCGCGATTTCGAAACCGTTCGATGCGCTTACATACAAGGGCCTGTTTGGGCTCCGGCTCACAAATGATGAAACAAAAATCATACAATTTTAAAGTCAATTAATGAATGTATTATTTTTTAGAGTGATGGTCTCTGTTTATTGACTGAATTTTAGTATATGATTCGCCGTGGTCTCTTGACCCCCGAAGAACGCGGGCACATTCGCGGCCTATGCAAAGCAGAATGTGCAGGTAGGTGTAAAGCCGGAATACCTAAGAAACGAATAATGAGAATTGTTTCAAGAAGACAGGGCATAATGAAGGTATCTGTGCGCGACTGGTTTCGGGCGTAAACATAAATTAGAAGCAAGTCTGAATACTTAGAAGAAAAAAGAGGTGTTTCAATACTCGTTCTTTAAAGTTCTCCAAGAAGACAAAAATGTAAAGAACCTGTCTGTGCGCGACTCTTTTCAGAATCACAGCGAACTAGACAAGGCCGGCCTCACATAGGCCGCGAATACGCCCGCGTTCTTTGGGGGTCAAGAGACCACGGCGAATCTTATACTAAAATTCAGTCAATAAACAGAGACCATCACTCTAAAAAATAATACATTAATTATTTGAATTAAAAATTGTATGGTTTTTGTTTCATCATTTATGAGCCGGAGCCCAAACAGGCCCTTGTATGTAAGTGCGTCGAACGGTCTTGAAATCGCGATTAATTACACATACCTCGACTTTCTCTCTACTTTGTGTACAACATATCTAAACAGCAGCTAAATCGGCCTAGTAGAGGCCGAGAAATCTCAGTTTTACTTTTGTTTCACGAATTATGAGCCGCGTTGTAGTATTATAATAAATGTAAACGTTACTAAAATAAATCAGTTCTGACTTTTTGTAACCTAAATGTTATGTAAGAGTAAATCGAAAAACCAGCACAAGTCAGAGCATCAATTTTAAAAACCAGCACCTGTCGCAAAACAAGCACCTCGTGGCTTTAAAGAAAGGCCCATTCTTTGACCTACCGGTAATGACCTTGTACCGCTATGTTACCTGTATTACATTTCGGTATACGAAAGGTACAACGTACCGTAATGAATCTACCAAGTATTTGACGTGTGCACAATGGAAAGCATCGCACTCCACAAGAAACTATCCGAAAGCATAGTCTTCCAGTTGTCCAAAGCCATGGTCCATAAGTAAGACAAAATGTAATGACATTGAAAATTAGATATCTTAGGGCTGAATTTCAGCGCAAGGTCTGCTACTAGTATTAAGTAAAGTAATAATGTAGGTCATCAAATCTCAAGTACAACCCGTAGTGACGACCTGATCATGGCCTAGTCTGAACGCAAATGTTGCGTGCATATTACGTTATCTACGAAATTATTTAATAATACACACTATTAAAAGTAAGATGATCTTCGTCCCGCGGATTGTCAAGCGATTGAGCATTTGCATTCCCATGTGCACACAATGTGACAAATTTCCCACTTCACGACTGTGCGCGTACATGTAACCACGTTCATTGAATAATTCCTAGCTGGGCGAAATTCACCCAAAATACAAATGAAGCCAAATACGGTGATCTTCTAACACAGTAGCATTTTTTCTGTGTCTCACGTCTTAACTTGCACTACTTTACTACTCTTCTAAATTGCACAGCGCTTGCCCCCTTGCACTGAAATTCAACCCTAACTAATATCTAATCTTCAATACCAGTACGTTTAGTCTTACTTATGGACCGGAGCTTTGGACAATTGAAAAAAAAGGCTATGCTCTCGGATGAAGCTGTCCTTTGTGCGCACGTCACATTCATTACGGTACGCTGTACCTTCTTTATGGTACAGGAGAGAGTGGGCTTTTCTTTGAAATTACGAGGTGCTTGTTTTGCGCCAGGTGCTGGTTTTCAAAATTGATGCTCTGACTAGTGCTGGTTTTGCGATTTACTCGTTATGTAATGGTGTCTTGTCGTAATTATCGTAAAAAAGCCGGAATTTCATCTTTCACCTCATCAAATGGATATAAAATTCCAACAGAATCGATTCATCTTTTCACAGGCTCATCTAGAGACCAACGACAAATTCTACAACTTCAATATTCAAGTGCGTACAGTGAAATTATGGGCGTGTCGAAAGCCCTAGCACTCGGGAGAGACAGAGCTCAAAACGTAAACTAAATCCTTCAAAAATAAACAGAGGATACAATTTATAAACGAATATAACAAGAATTAAACCTGAGGTGATTTTCTACAAATAGACCACCTAACCCTTATGATTTGTTCTTAGGTTTTATTAAATATAAACCAGTTATATGCTTTGTTCTTTGGTCTCAAGTCAAAGACCAACTAATTTCGAAATAACTCGATCTAAATCATTTAGACCAATCAAATTCGAATTTAATGTGTCCTACTCGAATTTGCATGGTTTCACATCAAATATCCACTTTTACATCATTTCACCGGCCGCACTTCTAAACTCGAATAATATACCGAACTCGATTTGTCATCATTACGTTCGTCCTCTTCCGTATTGTTAGCGAGATTATCTTTTTCAAAATCAATGTTTAGAACCACTTTTGTATACTAACGTAATAGTGTCCAGGAGATTTTGTTAGGATACTAATAAGCGCTTTATTATCGATAGGTTAACTCAACATTGCAAAATTATTGAAACTGGCAATAAAAGCTTTAGGATGAAGTGGATGTCAAATTACAACATATTTTGAATCCAAAGGAACACTTAGATTCATTAGAAGCAAAGAGTGAGTGGCATACAAATAAATAAAAATGCAAAAACTCAAAATCATTCAAGCTAGTTTTAAGTGTAACCTAAAGTTAGGCAGTTTACTCATCACTAGTATCACTTGCACAGGCGAGTTGCACTTTAGTCATTTGACGTAACCAACCAAGTTGCCGTCTCGACACGATGACTCTTAAAATAGTTAACAACACGAGCAGTCTAGCGATTCGAGCTAAGTTATAAACTACCAATACTTAAAAATAAGGGCTAGCTACTTCTACGGCTACTATATCAAAACCTGACACTCTATACTTATGGTATACTACCTCTGGTATACTACCTCTGGGCGGAAATAAACGCAACAAAGACATAAAAATTTAAATATCCGTATGAAACCGCTTGCTTCTCCGCTGTCGGGTGGGGACATTTTCGTCTGTTAGCCCGACGTAAGACCAATTATCCATATCTTCATTGAGCCACTTCTTATCAACGTGATTTATGTTATTCATACTATCGAAGTCCATTGTAAAATCACTGACAAAACCAAGGCCAAAATCTAAGTAGCTTATACTGGTTTTTTGCAAACAGCAGAGGTTTGGTACGCCCGGAAGCTCGGCTAAGCTATCCTTCTGTTATCAAAGGCCCTCACAAGGTACTCGGAGAAACCCGCGAGCTCCGCGGTGCGTCTCTGCACCTGACGATACTTTGCACGAACTTCAACTACACGTTTCTGCAACTCTTCTCAACTTACCTTCGTCTGAAGATGCCTTATTCTTGCTGCTGCAGCAATCTTCATTCTTGGTCCCTTTAGATGCCGCCTGCTTGAATTTGATCTATCTTCTCGCAATTGTCGACCTGTGACGACCAACCTTGTCCGCTAGTTCAGCCAGCTCCCATTTTGACATATCATCGTTTGTAGGGCGCTTCAGAAGCTTCACAATATTTTTTCTGCGTTCTGTAACGTCAAACTTTCGCATGACAGTGGTTCTACATCTCCAGGCGGCTTCATCTTTGCTGGGCGGAATTTGAGCTTTCAAAAATTCTGACCTGTGAACGTTGGGACGTGGAAGTACAACCATTTCTTTTTAAAATCAATAAGTGTATAGAAATATAGAAGAAGTCAAGGTCAATCGATTGATGTAGTCAGATTGATCTAAAACACAATATTTAAAAAGATATTAAAGTTTGCAGGTCTTTGTTGCGTTTATTTCCGCTCAGAGGAAGTACTATTTTAAGGCTACACTACTAGTACTAAATTAGTTTAGATATATAGTGTCATGTGGCACACACGATGATATGTCTACTTTCGAAAAGACTGAGTCATATCGAAATTGACTCGGTAATTTACGACATTTCAGATTTGGTATACCGGTATATGACTTAATCGAATAGGATTGATGCACCAAATGATTAAAAATACTGTAAATGGCGTATAACCAGGTAGATATCAATGTGATCTGATGGTCTAATCAAAAGCGAATTATTTGGGAGGCGTCGCTTTTAGTTGGCAAACTTATCACAACTATACGCCTCCGCTGAGATGCATTTGGGCTCTTCTACTTTTGATGATACATTGTACTTAGACGACGGCAGATTGAAAAAAAAAGTGGGACCAAAATGTGACCCAACCAAAAGGAAAAGTGGCTTGGATGCGCAGTACCGTATTGATTATCATATCGCACTTCCTGCTTGCTAGGTCGCCAGCTCACGAGAAACTTGAGTGTACTGTACCCTTGTCCTACTTGTCGAAGCCATGTGCAACATTAGGTCCACCAAACGATTCGACTAGCCCCACTCGTTGGTCGTACTACGCGACGAGCTTCACAACCTTGTCATTCAACGCAATGCACGCATCTGCGTCGAACGTGCTCGAGTGCTTGTCGTGCAACAAGTCGTTTGACACTACCTGGTCTTTCGTCTAACGCTAGGATACCAGCCCTTTTCTCACCCTCTGACGCGGCCTTCACAGCAGCTTTAAGTGCATCCATCGACGCAGCCTTCTCCAAGCGGCAGGTCAAATCCACCACCGACACATCTGGCTTTTGCATGCGGAACCCCATGCCCGTTTAGCACCGGGAGCCCTTTACCCCACACAGCCTTGGCAGCCCAAGTCGACGATGGAATGATCTTCTGGCCCCATCCACGTCCACCACGCCAGTCTTTTCCTTACCAACTTTAGCAGGGCCGTCCACAGACACTTGCGTTGCCGTCGTCGTCATCAAACCCTCGACAATGCCGAAGTTGTCGTTCATCGCCATTTTTTGCCAGTGGCACAAGGCAGGTTTTGTCGTGCACGACGCAATTAACACTACTTCGAATGCTGATCCATTGTATTCCTTCTGGTTCTCCGTCGTCGTGAACACGCCCGTCGACTCGCTCACGTACGTGGCGCCAGCTTTCCCCCATTGAATCTCGGATGGGTTTCGCGCCGTAAACACACGTCAATCACCTCACCATAAACTACCCAATTGCCATCCTTGATCTCTCCCGAACCGTTGAATTTACTGTGTTCCTTGAAAAGATACGCCATGTAGTCGTGATCCAAAAACAGATTGTTCGTTAATGGCCACGACCTTCGTCTTGATATTTTTCAATCGCAGCTCGGGCCACGAGGCGACCAATGCGACCGAAGCCGTTGATACCACTTATAACATCTACATGGTAGTCAAGTCGGCCTTTTATTTTGAATCGACAGTATACCGGTATATTCAATAGGGCCTTAGTTCGCAGCACACGCATATGGGTGTCATCTGCTACATCGAAGCCTACTTGCTTCGTTTCTTCCTGGATATTCAGGTACAATATCCACCAAATAATCACCTTGATGCAATACCGAAGTCAACGGTACCACTCCAATGCCAATCGAATCATTGAACGTTGTATCGGGCGAGATACCGATTTCATACTTCGAGGACCAGACAAAATATTTCTTCTTGGGTGGTGAAGTACGAAACTTATTGTATCGGTCGTACACTGCTTCGTTCCAGCCAGCCTCTGGTGTCGGCTCTCGCAGACGATTTTGCGAAGGTTCCAAATTCTCCACGGTAAGCTTCTTTGACATCACAATACCTGTCTTTTTTTCCACCAACGGAACTGGATTTGTTCCAGTTCCTGGACGAATTCATTCGTTTCGTCTTTGTCGAGAGATACTTGAATTAGCTTTGCTATTATTGTATAAATATCGGAAATGTCATCATGAGGCCCGTGTGTTTCATCATCGCAGCTCTCCTGGTTGTGAGAACCGATGCCACCTCGGAGTTCATTCCAACACAATCCAGTAAATCGATTATGGACGAGCGTGAAAATGTGATATACTAAGTCCCACAGAGGCGCGAGATCGTCCTCTATATATGAACTAGTACAGGGAAAAAGTCCGGTCCTCGTCTTCATTCTTTCCCGACGGATGCACTCTCACATGTCCACGCGCGTCCGTAATCCATTTACAAGATTGTGTTGGAATGAACTCCGAGGTGGCATCGGTTCACACAACCAGGAGAGCTGCGATGATGAAACACACGGGCCCCATGACTGGTTGGACTGGGGGGGCAAAACTGGTTATTCCGATTGGACGATAAAAAGAATGTTCGAGGAATAGACCCCATTCGGAGTTAGTAAGTAGTACTTCCTCTGTCCAGAAATATAAGGCCGTTTTTTTCTAAAATTCATTTTTAAGCAGGGAGAGGTTATTTGAGGCTAGCTGATTGGACGTTTTGAATTGTTAGTCCATGCTGATTGGAGGAGTTTTTGTTTTATTCAAATCGGCTCAGCGGTTTTCGAGATATGACCTTTAAAGTCGGACACTCCATGGGGTCCGCGCTCTCAAAATGACGCAGACGTATCCGTAACACCGCAAGCACCGCAAAAAGTCGCCAGCGGCCTAGAGCAAGAAGGTACTCGCTTATATGTTCTAAGAATGCGTAATATTTCTGCTGTCTAACGGTGTGACTAAGGATCTTACTCTAATATTTAACTTTCTCAGCGCTAGATACGTCGTTTTTGGGCATGATCCCGCGTCAAGATCAATGTAGGTACAATTAACGATTGCGCGAGCGGTCGTCGTGGTCGCAGTGGCTAAAAATTACGCGTTGATGCGGAATTCGTCGCGCCGCTCGCGCAAACCATCGCACTTATTTGCCTTTTTAATTTAACCAAAAATCGGACCTTAGCGAAATATCTATGAATTTATATATGAAATCGTACTTAAAACCAATTCGGCCTTATATTCCTGGACACGCTTAACTATAGGCGCGGCCTTATATTTCTGGACAGAGGAAGTAAATCGCAGTCTATTTAGCCAGCTAAAGTTATTAATACAATAAAATTCCTTAGAGCAGTTTTTAAACCTATCTCTGATCGCCTATCTCCCTGCGTGAGGGATTGTAATCTTGTGCGCTGGTCAATTGACTGGTCACGTAACCTTTCCTGGATACATTCCAAACATACTTGTAGTTTAATCCCCCGCACTCTTGACTTAGGGTGTTGCTGTTCATACATCGCAACCGCCGCTATCTGTGCTATGGCTTTACTCCACACGATGTTAAAGTGTTCAAACATCGACTTGTGAACCCCTTGGTGTACTGTCTCATTCCTTAACTGCCACAACCAAGTAGTATCCTATTTGGGAACAGTGTTTTTGGGCAAAGAGAACATAATTTTGCAATTGACTTGAAACTCCTTATAGTCTGAATAAATACAGTGGTTTCTCCGCTATTCGATAACCTTACCATCATAAAATATAATAGACTCCCATTCGCAATAGTAACAATACCTTTTGGAAACAGAATTTTTGGACAAAGAAAACGTAATTGCAATTAACTTTGATACGCTGAATAAATGCAGTATTGACTCCTTTATTCGATAACCTTACTATAATGCGTAATAGTTTGGTTTTTGCTGATTATCGAAGAAATGTGCAGCAGCTAAGTGAATGTACAACTATATTGAGATGGGAACACACATTAAATGAACAATTCTGAATCAGGTGGGCTAAACGAATGTAAAACCGAACGTGTATGAAGTTAAGAAACAAAAGATTTTCTTTATTGTTTAGGGCAAAGTTCACCTCTGTTCTGGAACAGCTCGGTTGAAAAATGGAGGCATCTGATTGGTCAGATGATCGTCACCATCTCGGTTGGCTCAACAGACCTCTTCGAGGTCAGTTGAGTCAGCAGATCCTCGGTAATAAAACTATACAGGAATTTTCACCCAAAACACACAGACATGAATGACACTGTTTTTGCTCAAACCATATCACATTTTTTATGAAAGGTCGGTGTGTCTTCTTTAACTTGGTTGGTCCTTCGGTTAGGAGCCTCTAACCAAGGTGACTCAAACAGAGGTGAACTTTTCCCTTAGTAATAATAAGGGCTAAAAATTGCTTTGTATACCAATAACGTTTATTTGTCTGTTGGTTGTCGACTGTAAAAATAGTTCTCATTTTAATATATATTTTTTTTCACTTAACATATGCGTGAGAAAAGAACCATGGACATGATCATAATAACAAAATAATTTTAAGTAGTTATTGGGATGACATCTTACGCTGTATGTAATACAACAGCTAAATCTTTCCATTGCCATTATCTTACCTTAGGCAAGTTAGCTGTCTGAGTGAGCCTTAAAACCAATTCATGATATTTATTAGTACGCCAAGCTGCTGTGATGGGTGTATCAATTGAGTTTTCTCATATAAAGGCCTTGGAAACATAATTTCAAAAAAATACGCACTGATATTAATAGTACAGTCACACCTCCCAATGAGAACTCTCCTACGCGGCACAAATCCTGTATCTGAACCCACAAGTGTCAGCACACTGTATTTTGGTATGGACGAGCGAATTCCCCCTTTATGTGAGTCATTTTATAAGCGGTCCACCTATACCGACCTGGATGGCACCAGGGTGACCTGGCAATCATCTCCAGTATTATCTTCTTGGCCACCCGTTTAGTTGTCGGTGCTTCGCCTGGCTACCACAGGGATATGGCCTCGCTGGAGCCACGCATCCATCCTTTGACCGCCCGCAGCCACTATCGGTCGCCTTTTGGCCGAACTTGATCTGGCTGGTCAACTCCGAGCAAAGTGGCTGGCCTGACCCAACGCACCTGAACCACCTCCCTTATCTTCTATTCCGCGTCCGGGTGCGGGTCTGACACCTCCAAGCCCTTACGTATATCTCTCACAGTCATCATTCCGACGTTCATTAACGGCTGACCCGGACAGTCTTTTCGGTTCAGCATTCCACCAATCAGGTTGGCAGATTTATCCCTCATCAGTCAGTTGACCGATTTTGGAGCCACTTCACCAGAGCCGCCCCTGAGTCTTGTCGCAACCGCACAACGGTTGAGGCACCATCTCACTACGTATTTAATTTACTCCATTTACATGTCATGTCTCGACGAACGTAATCTGGACCCATTGCCGGTCCGTCCCCTCAGGCCAGCTAGGCCACCAGTAGGTTACCTAAGTGCACAATCTTCGGGACTTGGACGTTAGCCAACCTGTAGAATCAGGTGACTACACTGACTACCCATGTGGCTGCCTTGAAAAGGCAAAGACTTAACTGACATTAGCTGCCGAATTGGCAAACCGTCGAGCGGATGAGGCCAATGTCCGAAAGCTACTGGCTGCTCTGGGTTCCCAGTGTCGAATCGCTCAATTAGAGACTGAGGTAGCTGACCTTGCACATGAGCGTGACCGATACAAGTTACTGGTCGAGTCCATCGACTCCCTTCGCATCGTGCATCAGAAAACTGTCTGCACCTCGGAGTCCCAACGTAAGTGCAGCCATTCTCGTCTTAGGCTGCGTCCTTATCCGCCCACTCCTTGTGTCCTGTGCAGGAACCCACATCTTGTACTTCCGTACCTAGTCTTTCCATGCTGCTCGGGAAATAGTCACGTGTTACGAGCGGTACGTCCACATCTCTCAGCAATTGGAAGTATCGATAGTGGATTTGGGCCAACTGGAGGTATTTAGTTTTTGCGTCGTGCGAAAGCTGGAGAGCGCCAGACGCATTTGCGACAGATAAATTCCGAGCTGCCCGGCCTCCAAGCCCAAAGCCAACAATACAAGGAATTGTATGCCAAAGTCAAAAAACGTGGTCCAATCCAAAGAAGTAGTATCCGATCTCCTGGACCAGCGAACAGACACCTTGTCTACGATACAAACTTCCCCGGACCGGCTGGTAGAAGCGAGTGCTAGGGTTGCACATCTGATGAGGAGGGGTCCACGACTATCCGACGTGCCATCCGGGATCTCCTCGACCTACCCTTCCT
Source organism: Sclerospora graminicola (assembly GCA_001887855.2). Classification (NCBI taxonomy): domain Eukaryota; phylum Oomycota; class Peronosporomycetes; order Peronosporales; family Peronosporaceae; genus Sclerospora; species Sclerospora graminicola. Next base: position 1,227 of record MIQA02011017.1, on the reverse strand, counting down.
TGTGGGCTTTGATTCCGATTGCACCGCTGGCCCGTTCTTGCTGTTGCCTGCTGACTTTGGCACCAGCGTCGAAACCGCCGAAGAGACCTTGTCCGCCACTGACAATCTGGAGATTGCGGATACCAGGATAGTTGTTAATCCATTTAGCCCAGCTACGGAGAGCTTTCCGGTTGCCGAGATACCCAAGCGGCTCAGGATCTGGGATGCTTTCCGGGACCCTAAACCCCCATACGTACCACAGTTGGCCGCCCCGCCACCCCAAGAGGGCTCCAAGGCAATTGAGGCAAACGTAGGTTAAGCCGGATCTCATCTCTTCCAACTGCAGTCAAACTCCAATGGCCGTCAAACGCTCCAAACGGACTGCCTTATCGACGGAAATCACAAAAATATGGCGTGAAAAGGAACTGGTATCCAGCTCGGATTCGGATTCGACCGTCTCCCGTCAGCCGATCTGGGAGCATGAACTCATCGTAACAATGTCCCAGAGGCTCCACCTGGTTTTCCCCTTCTCCGATCATTCCAGGCATCTCTACCAATGACCCCCAAGGCCTTCCCCGGACGAGGAGGAGAAATCCGGTTTGTTCGAGCCAGATGATGACGACAAGGTTACCACCGAGGACTTCGAAAGGTCACTCTGTCTGGACGTCTTCGAGTTTGACGAGAGGAGGACGGGTCCGAGGAACCAGCCGAAGAGTCTCCTCCCCTTTGGTTTCCCCGTCGGGAAGTCCTGAGTCCTTCTGACTTGAGTGCGGCTTACCCCTGGCCCGCGGTCCAGCTGAAGGGTTTGCGTGTTGATGGCCTCACCGGCGCCCATATCGCTCGATTTTCGTCTTGTCGAGCGTTTTGGATCTTCTCTCCATCTGCCCGGGCACCACGTATTTCGGCCTGGCGGCCGACCTCGTCAGGACTAAGCAACTCAAAGCGGTTGCGTCCCTACGGCCGTGGACAGTACTGCTTACGGAGATGCCAGACATGGGTCTGCCTTATGACGGTTCGTTTGCCGAGTTCCGTCGGGCGTATGCAGAGTTTCTCTCCCGCTACTGCCAAGCTATTTGGGAATCCATCCACTTCCTGTACATTTCAGCTGGGGCCCAGCGCGTGGATTCCGGTCAAACTGAATTTCGCACCCAGCGTAAGCAGCTCCGCAACCGGGCCGCTGAAGGCTGGACCTGTAACGGGCTAGCTGTTACACGGCTTACACTGTAAGAATTGTAGTGAGGAAGCGTG